>JADRCD010168943.1:4115-26051 GCA_019843815.1 Montemys delectorum | reverse complement strand
ATACAATACAATACAATACAATACAATACAATACAATACAATACAATGATTCCTAATGCTATTCTGTTATACTTTTGGATCAGTAGCTTGTTCTGCAATTATCAGAGACTTCTTCATTTAGCAGCAGATGGGAGCAGATGTAGAGATCCAGAGCTAGACAGCTAGAAATTAGAGAGAGAGAGAGAGAGAGAGAGAGAGAGAGAGAGAGAGAGAGAGAGAGAGAGAGAGAGAGAGACAGAGAGAGAGACAGAGAGAGAGACAGAGAAGAGATAGGGGTACTATAAATTAAAGATCTCTATCCACCCTCTCCTTGGGAGGAATCTCTTGCAAGAGCCAGAGGAAAGATTGAAGGAGTCAGAGAGGATGGAAGACACCAGGAGACCATGGTCCACTGAATGAACTAAGCAGGGGAATATGGGCTCACATAGCCTGAAGTGGTAAGCACAGAGCCTGCATGGATCTGCACTAGGTCCTCTGCATATGTTATAGCTGTTAGCTTGGTGTTTTTATGGAACTCTTAACAGTAGGAGCTGATGTGTCTCTGATTCTTTTGCCTGATCTTGGGACTCTTTCTCTTGTGTTGGGTCACCTTGTGCAGCTTTGCTGTGAGGGCTTTCCCTTGATTGGTTATTGTCTCTTGGAGGTTTGCTCATTTTAAATGAGAACTGAAGCGTAAGTAAATAGTGAAGAGGAGAAGTAGGGAGAAGCCAGGAACAGTGGAATGATGGGAAACTGTTTGGGATGTATTGTATGAAAGAAGTATTTATTATTAATTAAAAAGTGAACAATGGTTAGCCTCTACAACTCCTTCCATGGGTATTTTGTTCCCCATTTTAAGAAGGAACTAAGTATCCTCACTTTGGTCTTCCTTCTTCTTGAGTTTCTTATGGTTTGTGGTTTGTGCTTTGTGTATTCCCATCTTTTAGGCTAATATCCACTTATCAGAGAATGCATATCATGTGTGTTCGTTTGTGATTAGATTACCTTATTCAGGATGATATTCTCTATGGAGCAGAGACTAAAGGAAGGATAATTCAGAGACTGTTCCACCTGGGAATCCTTCCCGTATTCAATGATCAAATCTAGACACTATTGTGGATGCCAACAAGTGCTGGATGACAGGAGCCTGAGATAGCTGTCTCCTTAGAGGCTCTGACAATATCCAACTAATACACAAGTAGAGACTCACAGCCAACCATTGGACTGAGTACAGGGTCCCCAGTGAAGGAGCTAGAGAAAGGACTCAAGGAGCTGAAGGGTTTGCAGACTCTTAGCATGAACAACAATATGAACTAACTAGTACCCTCAGAGCTCCCATGGACTAGAACTCCAACCAAAGAGTACACATGGGGGGACTCATGGCTCCAGCAGCATGAGGATGGCCAAGCTGGTCATCAATGGGAGGAGAGGACCTTGGCCCTGTGAAGGTTCTATGCCCCATTGTAGAGGAATGCCAGGGCCAGTAAGCAGGAGGGGGTGGGATGTTGAGCTGGAGGAGGGGGGGAGGAAACGGGGAATTGTTTTATTATTTCTTTTTTTTCTTTTGAAGTGGAACCTGGGAAAGTAGATGTTGTAAATAAGAAGACATCTAATAAAAAAAAGTGAGCAATGGTGATATTTATGGTAATAAGAAAAGAGTAAAGAGATTTGATCACTCATGTTTATATGGAATAATATATCTGATATAAATATGATTAGTAGTATGACATTTGATTAATGAAATCTAATCCCCTTTGAGTAATAGGACAGAATGGTTGAACATGTCATAATTAATGAAAAGGAGCCCAGTAAGCTATTCCTTAATGCATAATTGTAAAATGAGAAGTTTAATGAATGATTAGGAAATTTTACCTTTTCTAAGCCTTATACCTTCTTCACACCTTCATCATTTAATGGTGAAAATCAAAAGACATAGAACATGGAGATTACAAAACAGAAGTCACTATTATTTGTTATGACATGCAAATGTAGCTGCTAGTGAGTTGAAGTGATTAAAAAATAGGTGATCCCAAGAGTCCTCCAATGGCAAAATGTGTAGAGATTTGTTTTAATTAATAAATTATTTTACTTTGAGTATCAGTTAGCAATCACAGAGTATAACATCAAAAGTTCAACTTTATCTCTTTTCTGATTTTTGTTCACTTTAGATTAAGAATTACTGTTGGCAAAAGTTCTTTACTGCTTATTTATTAATAAAAAATGGTGTGAGCTTCTGCCAGAAATGAATATTACAGAGCTTGGGGAAGTATTTTAGTTTTGATGCCTTGGATGGGTTTTATAATTAATGCAGATACTTTCCTGTCTCTAACATTAATAGTGCTAGCCCACAATTATATTGATGATGAAATAAAACTATTCTAGTCATTTAAGGAAGGAAGTACAGCTGGCTGTTATTAATGACAGTGGACAGGAGACAATAATTACGAAAACTCTAAAGCATAAAACTAACCCTTAATGTAGTTATACTATAAATCATGTCAGAGAAATGGGTTTTCTCCATACAAGTAAAATACCACAAAAAGTAAGATGACAATTCCTCATAATTGGTTGTTTGGACCACAGCACGCCAAATGACTGTTCCTGACAAATACAAATTGGAAAACTTGGTTTAACAATGCCTAGCGATTTTCTTTATCAGTGTTTATCTCTGCAAGAAAATCATGTGAATGTTTGCTAATTTTACCTCCCACCGAGATGATGCTTAATTGTAAAACACAAAATTTATGAGGGTGACCCTAGTTAAGACTCCTAACAATGGGGTATATGAAGCTTGAACCAGCAATCTCCTATAACCAGTAAAGACTACTAATGGAGATATTGGGACACCAATCAGCCACAAAACCATTGACCTGTAATTTAACCTGCTAACAAGATGTGCAGAGGCAAAAGCAGAGCAGAAATTGAGAAAATGCCTAACCAAAGACTAGCCCAGCTTAAGACAAGAGGGAGCCTACTCTTGATACAGTTATTCTGCTATATATGCTTGCAGACAGGAGCTTAGCATAATCATCATCAGAGAGGCTTTACCTAGCAACTGATAAAAAAAATGCAGAGACCCACAGCCAAAAATAGGCTGAGCTTGAGGAAGCCTGCAAAAAGGAAATATGCATGGGACTGACCTAGGCCCTTTGCACATATGGAACAGTTGTGTGGATTGATCTTCATTTGGGACTCCTAATAGTGGGCTGTCTCTGACTTTGTTGTCTACCTTTGAGACCCTTTCCCTCTGCTAGGCTACATCTTCTCGCCTCAATAAGATCCACCTAGTCTTAGTAACTTGGTAAGCCAGAGCTGATTGATATCCATGGGAGGCCTCTTCTTTTCTGAAGGAAAAGGGAGGAGGACTAGATAGAAAGGACTGTGAGGAGAGGAGAAACTGAGGTCTGGATGTAAATTAATTGATTAAGCAACAACAACAACAATAATAATAACAATAGTAAATTAGAATGTTTTAAATACGTAATTTGAGTTAAAATTCTTTTTTTTTTTTTTTAATTTCTTGAAAAAGAAATTAAGGCAGATGACGCATGATGTCTTGACCACAGCATTTATATAAGTATATGGAATAACTGATTAAAAACAGTTTTTATTCTTTACCACTATTATTATAATAAAAAACATTTATAGTTTCATGTGTACTGCACTTTGTCAGCATAGTCTTGACAAGGTTATACAAATTCTTACAGCTTTAAAGCATATTTGTAGTCAGTCATGTTCTTGCAGAACCATGAAGTTGAATATCAGGACCTAAAGATATCCAGATGCAAAGCAATAAAAAATTTTGAAACAGGGAACCAAGTTTTATAAAATGCAATTAGAACAAGCTGATTTTACCTGAAAAAGGGAAAAGTGCACCTTATAGTAACATAAAAATAATGAGTGACAAATAAAGATGAAAAGGAAAAAGGTACACTTTGTAGTAACACAAAATAAATGAGTGACAAGTAAAGATGAAGTGCACTGAAGAGAAAATTTTTGGCTGCGTCATGGGAAACAGACTCATGTAATACTTTGCTGACATAGACCTGTGAGGGGACACGTGACGTCTGGAGAGAATATAAGTAAGACTCAACCAAGAGCGGCGGTGCATTTGCAAAGCTAGCCTTGCAAGGCTCCATTGCTCTTGCGCCTTCACTGAGTGTTATTTCATTGAGAAATGCACGGCAGGGAAATTCTGGAATTTCTGGCTGGTCCTGGTGACTCTAGCTGACTCATGATGATTTGGCAGAGGTCTGGCTTTTTCTGATGGACTGTGCTACCACTGCTGATTCATGTTTGATGACGCTTTTGAACTGGACTGTTGGTACCCTGACACTACTGAACTGGACTGCCAGTATCCTGACTTTGGATTTTGGAATGGCTTCAAAGAAGTCCTTCTAAACAGGTCCACATCCCCTTGTCCTATTCCCATCCCTTTCCCCCTACCTTTTGATGGTGAGCTAGGAAGGGGTGATCAAAGCATTTGAGAACCCTTATTAAAGTAAGTATTAAAAAATTCTACACCTACAGTGCATTGTTGTTTATCTTTGATATAATTTTGAAAATAAAACACACAACATGAGAGTCTCAGGCGAAATAGTGAAATGAGTGTGTTTGTCATGAAATATCATCAGTGGATACTTTGCTCCCTACACATGTTTTACATTATTATACCTTTTTATACCGAAAGAAATAAGCCAGTAAAAATTCAAAACCTGACTTGACATCCTTGAAAACGGAAGACTTCTAAGAGAAATACAAAATGCCAGTAGAAACAAGCATCATTATTGGTCTAAATTCTCCTCCTTCAGGATGACAATACAAAGAAGTTAAACTCATCTTTAATAAGAAAAAATTTAAAAAAAAACCCAAACGTTTAAGTATCTTTTGAATAGGGGTTAATTTCCCTCTGCCACAAGGTTAGCAGCCACTATGCTTCTACATGGAGTAAATAGCCCAGTTATGCAGCCCTATTCACAGTGAGCTTTCCTAGTGTGGTCCCTAAACCAGCAGCAACGTCTCCAGAGACATGAGAGATAAACCCTGCCTATACCACTGAATGCTGCACCCAGAAGGGGATTCTGATGTCCCTTTGTAGAGAATAGATTTTCAGTGTCATGTTGAAGGTGATATTTTCATAAGGATTCTCTCTAGTTCTGTGAAATGTATAGTCTTCAACGACATAAGAAAAATATTATTTTTATAATGTGTGGACTAATGAATTTATTTATATTTTTGGTGAATAATGAGAAGGAAAAAATTCTCATTTAGCTTTGCTTTCCTCTTAATAGTATTTACATTTTTATGCAAATGAAGCAAAAGCTAGTGAATACCTGTAAATACATTTGTCTCTAAGTCCAATCTATTATAAGTAGAAGCCTTAATTCTAGAATCAGAAGCCTATGCTTTGGTTGCAGGCAGGCACAACTATATGAAAGCACAACATTATTTTTATCAGATGTTTCTTTATTTACATTTCAAATGATACCCTCTTTCCCGGGTTATCTAAAAAAATAACCCATGTTCCCTCCCTCCTCTCCCTGCTCACCAACCTACTTTCTCCCGCTTCCTGGCCCTGGTATTCTCCTACAATGGGGTATAGAACCTTCACAGGACCATTGATGACCGACTAGGCCATCCTCTGCTACACATATGCAGCTCAAGCAATGAGTTCCACCATGTGTACTCATCAGTTGGTGGTTTAGTCCCTGGGAGCTCTGAGGGAACTAGGTAGTTCATATTGTTGTTCATCCTAAGGGGCTGCAAACTTCTTCAGCTCCTTGGGTCCTTTCTCTAGCTCCTTCATTGGGGACACTGTGCTCAGACCAATGGATAGCTGTGAGCCTCTAAATGTGTATTAGCTGGGTACTGTCAGAGCCTCTCAGGAGACAGCTATATGAGGCTCCTGTCAGCCAGCACTTGCTGGCATCCACAATAATGTCTGGGTTTGATGATTGAATATGGGAAGAATTGAAGCACTCTCTGAATTGTCCTTCCTTCAGTCTCTGCTCCATAGTTTGTCTCTGCAACTCCTTCCATGGGTATTTTGTTCCCCCTTCTAGAAGGATCAAAGTATCTATCCACACTGTGGTCTTCCTTCTTCTTAAGTTTCTTGGAGTTTGTGGATTGTATTTTGGGTATTCTTCTGGGCTAATATCCACTTAACAGAGAATGCATACCATGTGTGTTATTTTGTGATTGTGTTATCTTAATAAGGATGATATTCTCCAGATCCATCCATTTCCCTAAGAATTTCATAAATTCATTGTTTTTAATAGCTTAGTAGTACTCCAATGTGTAAATATACCACATGCTCTGTATACATTCTCTTTTGAGGGACATCTGGCTAAAATAAATAAGGCTGCTATGAACATAGTGGAGCATGTGCCCTTATTACAAGTTGGAGCATCTTCTGGGTATATACCCAGGAGTGGTATAACTGGGGTTCTCCAGTTTCCTGAGAAACTGCCCAACTGTTTTCCAGAGTGGTTGTACCAGCTTGCAATCCGACCAGCAATGAAGGAGTGTTCCTCTTTCTCCACAACCTCTCCAGCATCTGCTGTCACCCAAGGTTTTGATCTTAGCTATTCTGACTGGTGTGAGGTGGAATCTCAGTGTTGTTTTGATTTGCATTTCCCTGATGACTAAGGATGTTGAACATTTCTCAGCCATTCAGTATTTCTCACTTGAGAATTCTTTGTTTAGCTCTGTACCCCATTTTTTAATAGGGTTATTTGATTCTCTGGAGTCTAACTCCTTGAGTTCTTTGTATATATTGGATATTAGCCCTCTATCAGATATAGAATTGGTAAACATCCTTTCCCAATCTGTTGGTTGATGCTTTGTCTACTGACTGTGTCCTTTGCCTTTAGAAGCTTTGTAGTTTTATGAGGTCCCATTTGTCAATTCTTGGTCTTAGAGCATAAGCTATTGGTGTTCTGTTCAGGAAAATTTCCCCTGTGCCTATGTGCTCAAGGCTCTTCCCCACTTTCTTTTCTATTAGTTTCAGTGTATCTGGTTTTATGTGGAGGTCCTTGATCCACTTGGACTTGAGCTTTGTACAGGACATAGGAATGGATCTATTTGCATTTGTCTACATGCTAACCGCCTTTTGAGCCAGCTCCATTTGTTGAAAATGGTGTCTTTCTTCCACTTGTTGGTTTTAATTCCTTTGTCAAAGATCAAGTGACCATAGGTGTGTAGGTCCATTTCTGGGTCTTTAATTCTATTCTATTGATCTACCTGCCTGTCACTGTGCCAATACCATGCAGTTTTTTATCACTATTGTTCTGTAATACAGCTTAAGGTCAGGGATAGTGATTCCACCAGAGGTTCTCTTATTGTTGAGAATAATTTTTGCTATCCCAGGTTTTTTTTGTTGTTCTAGATGAATTTACAAAGTGCTCTTTCCAATTCTGTGAAGAATTAAGTTGGAATTTTGATGGCGATTGCATTGAATCTGTAGATTGCTTTTGGCAAGATGGCCATTTTTACTATATTAATCCTGCCAATCCATGAACATGGGAGATCTGTCCATCTTCTGAGATTTTTTTTTTGATTTCCATCTTCAGAGACTTGGAAGCACAACATTATAAACTGACTAAAAAGGTAACAATATTGGCATCAGCACAGACTTGATTAAAAAAAAAAAACAAGAGATTACATTCTTTTTTATTTTAAGAATAATACTAAGATGGGAGTGAAAGTTGTGTTCATAAACTGGTAGTCTTTAGTCATGGAGACCTGAGTTCAGTCTCAGAATTCACATAAAAATATCTTACATGGTGTTGTATACAAAGCACTGGTGAGGTAGAGTAGGCAGATTCCCAGGGCTTGATTACAAACTAATTTAAGACTTTATCTTGAACAAATAAGGTAGCCACTGTTTTACCTCCACATGCATGCATTCATATGTGCACATGTATGCGCACCATGCACCTGTAAACACATGAACGTACACACACCCAGTGGGAGAAAGAGAAATACAGAGAGAAACACAGAGAGACAGAGAGACATACACAGAGAACTCAGTTTGGTTAGTGACTTAATTTAAAATCAACCTTCAGGATAATTGTCTGTTTCAGAAATTAAAAAAAAATAATGTAAAATCAAGCTCTACATGTAGGTTGATACAATGGTCTCTTTGGGGACTGGAACTTGTATTGAGGAGGAGGAGGAGGGAGAGGAGGATGAAGAAGGAGAGGAATAGTAATGGTGTTGATAGTAGAAGGGTGAATGTAAATTGTTAAAATTTTGAATGGATATGTTTCTACTGGGAAGACATGAACAAACACCCATCATCCCAGATAAGTTACTGAGCAAACACCAAAGTAATGATTCCACCAAAGTCCAGTTTGGTGAATCTATGAAATTATTGTATCACAGAATCACCACTGCAAGACCTCAACTCTTTATGTATACTGGCATCATGGAAGCTTTATCGTAAAGTCCCACTTTTAGCTCACTTTCCTCTTTCTGTATACTCTAGCATTTTCTAAGATCATTTTCAACTCTTGAGAAGAAATAGGAAATTATAATGATGTCAATCCCAGGTTAGAGTACTGTGACTGACCTATCCTCCCTTCGTTATCAGAGTGTCAATAGCTTATTACTGTAGTCACAGCCATTGCTATCAATGCATTGTTTCTTCATTGCCAATAGTATTGGGCCAACGCTATCATACCCAATTCTCTATTTTGAAAAAAGAATATTTGATGACAGGTGAGCTCTGATACTTACCTACGGACATGAGGATATGCACTTAGAATGTAGGTGAAAGCAATATTAATTCAGCAAAGCAGAACTAATAGGTTCTCCTCTAGGGACTATGGTCTCTCTACACACATGTTCTTGGTTATGTTTGTAGTACTAAGAATGCCTTCTTTCCTACTGAGTAGGCCTTAAATCTAATTAGACAGTTGTTGGTTACCCACATGACAATAGTGCCACTATCCCAATGTTGGCTTATCTTGTGAACCAGTCCTTGCTATTCACAGGATATGCAGTTGGGAGAACTATTGATTGATTTTTCTCCTTTAGTATTTTGGATAAATCCTTCTACTACTCTGAGAAGTAGCATTCAGGAAGGAGAAAATTCCAATTTTTTCTTCAAAGTAGATCCTTGAGTCAAAGAACATGAGAACACATACTATACTTTGAAAGAGATATTTGCAAAGAAATTGAATATAAATGAAAAAATTATCAGATGTTACAAAAAATTATTCATTGTTTAGATCAGAGAGCACTTGTTTTAGCTTGATTAGTTTGTTACAGGAAAACGTTATCAAGCATGTGTCCTCTGCAACACAGAAATTTACTTTTCACAGTGGTAGCAGATAAAGAATTACAAGAAGCAAGAAAAATGAGCTTTTGTGGGAGCACTCTCCTTGATTTTTATTATGATGTCTCTAATCCTATTCACAAAGCCTTCACTTCTATGACCTCATCACCTCCCAAAGTGTCAAGATACAGGTGTTATCATAATGGGATTAAATTTCACCATATGAATTTTCAAGTGATAAAGAGATTCAGTCATTGCAATACCTCCCTATGTTGAGTTTAGCTTTTCACCATGTCTAAGCCATTTTTAATAACTTTGCAATTCATAGATAAATTATCATAATGGAAAATAATTCTTGCCCTTAGACATGGAAATAGATTCTGTCTAGTAAAAGTTAATTTTTTTAAAAAAATTCTTTTTATGCTCCATAAATTTTTCTCATATAAAATTGTATCTAAATTTTCTTTAATAAGAAACTTTTATATAAATTTGAGTTTAGTTGAGGCTGGGAAGATAGAATAGTAGGTAAATTACCAGCACACAGCTAAATGTCTAGACATGGTAATATGAGTCTGTGATCCCAGCAGTGAGAAAGTGGAAACAGAAGGATCCTCAGGGATTGAATGCTGAGTAATCTTGCTTATTGAGTGTTCTCAGGTTCCAATAAGATACTGTATGACAAAAACCAAGGCAGAAAGCAATAGAGGAAGGCATCTGATATCAATCTTTGGCTTCTGTATGTACATGAACATATATGTGCAAATATATGCATGTATATGCCACACTCACTCAAACAAATGTACTCCATACAAATACATTCATTCATCCCCACAGATATATATGTATATATGTATACACACACACACACACACACACACACACACACATGCACTCATATACATACATACACATAGTCATCGATACTCAAGCACACATATACCATTTGTTTTCTTGGACTTCTCTTTTGAGTTAGCTGTAATATCTGTTTGATATTATCATTAAAATATTTCTATGAAAGCTATGACTTTACATTTCTGTACAATCATCCTTTACTATATTGTGAATTGTCTTTACTATTGGTTTGTAATAATTCTCAAGAGATTCTATATGGCTTTTCAAAAATTCTTAGTAATCCTTTCCTTGGCCTCCTCATCTGCCCTACTATCCCACTTTTCTCCCCGCTGAAACCTCCCTCCCCATTATTCTCCCTTTACCCTTTATATCACCCTCATACTATCTATTATCCTCCCTCTTTTTTCCATTTTCCAATTAATAGTCTCTTTCTAGTTTCTAGATAGCTACCCAAAATTAAACACAAATCTACAGATTCTCTCTCTCTCTCTCTCTCTCTTTTTCTTTTTTCAAGATAGGGTTTCTCTGTGTAGCCCTGGCTGTCCTGAAACTCACTCTGTAAAACAGGCTGGCCTCGAACTCAGAAATCTACCTGCCTCTGCCTCCCAAGTGCTGGGATTAAAGGCATACACCATCACTACCCAGGCTAAGATTCTCTCTCTCTCTCTCTCTCTCTCTCTCTCTCTCTCTCTCTCTCTCTCTCTCTCTCTTTGAGTGTGAACAGATTTTTTTCTGCAAAAATTTATATAAGGTGAATACAAAGGTAATATGTAGTCTTTCTCAAAATAAGGAAGTGATATATTGGCAATAGATGACAAGAAAGATAGGAGACAGTAATCTTGAGGCTGGAATCTGGAGCTAGTGTTGAGAACTAAAAGGGAAATTTTGGGGGTGCTATGCTAGTAAGTTTTTGTTAACTTGATACAAACTAGAGTCACTTGGGAAGAAATAACCTCCATTTGGAAGTTGCCTCTTATCAGATTGGCCTATGGGAATAACTATACAACATTCATGAATTGCTTATTGATAATATCTAGCCTACTGTGGATGGTGCCATCCCTAGAGAGGTGGTCTTAGGTTGTATAAGAAAAATGGCTGAGCAAGCTAGAGGAAATCAAGCCAATAAGCAATGCTCCTCTGTGGTGTCTGCTTCTGTCCCTGCCTCCAGGGATCTGCCTTGAGTTTTTGTCTCATTTCCCATGCTAATAGACTATAATCTACAAAATAAAATAAACCCTTTCTTCACAGCTTGTTTTGGTTTTTGTGTTTATCACACCAAACACAATTGGAAATTGGGACATAGGGAAAGTAAGAGAAAGGAAAGAAAGAGAAAGAAAAGAGAAAGGTCGTTTGAGATACCTGCTGGGGTCTATGTGAAAACTATATTGTTATTCTATTTTGAATTTGAAGCTGAATTGCTTATTTGAGAGGATATGTCTGTAAGTCATTTTTGCTTTTATGACCTTAATGTTTAAATTTGACAATTGCATACAACCTTTTACTGCAATTCAAAACTATTAGGGCTATTTCCTGACTAGCATCAAGGTGAATACACTCTGCTTAACTGAAAACTTGTTGTGCTTTTCCTTCCTGCCTTTCAGTATAATCAAAGCAGATTGTTAGAGAATGAATGTCTCACTTGTGATTCTTGATGAGTCATTTATTTTGTTTATTGCCAAGTAATGTTTTTCAAGTTGTAATGGTATAATCAGTTGGCTGTATGTATTTGGACAAGGTCATTTTACGATTGCTATTATTTATGTATTATCTATCTATCCACCTACCTATATAACCATCCATCCACCCACTCATCCATCCATCCACCACCCACCCATCCATCCATCCATCCATCCATCCATCCATCCATCCATCTATCCATCCATCCACCCATCCATCCATCCATCCACCCACTCATCCATCCATCCATCCACTCATCCATCCATCCATCCATCCATCCACCACCCACCCATCCATCCATCCATCCATCCATCCATCCATCCATCCATCCATCCATCTATCCATCCATCCACCCATCCATCCATCCATCCACCCACTCACCCATCCATCCATCCATCCATCCATCCATCCATCCATCCATCCATCTATCCATCATCTATTATCTAGTTATTGTTTATTATCTACCTACCATCTTTCTCTGTCACTGTCTCTCTGTATATCTCCTCTTTCTTTTCTGTCTTTCCCCTCTCTTTTTCTCTCATTTTTTTCTCCTTTTCCCTTTCCTTACTTTCTCTCACTTCTCATGCCAGTCTTGCTTCTAAATCTATATAAGAGCAAAATGCAATATTTATTTTTCTATGCTTGACTTATTCTTCTTAGTATAGTACCCACTGGTTGCATAAGATTTTGAAATGATGTAATTTAATCATTTATAGCTTGTTAAAACTCGATTGTTTTAATTAATATATTCATATGTTGATGGACACAAAGGTAGGTGTCCCATAATTATTTAATAATTTGCTATTGTGACTAGTAAGCATAGATATATATTAACTTTGTGGTATGTTGTTTGAGAGTCTACCAGGTATTGATTCAGGAGTGGGAAAGCTAGGTTCTATGGTAATTTTGTTTTACTTTTTGAGGACCTTCCATGATACCTTCACCAGCACCAACGTGGCTTTTATTATGATGTAATGAGATAGAACATGTTTGACTTTGTGTCCTTCTAATGGTTAATGCCACCAAACAATTTTTCATCTGTTTATTAGCCATTTATACTTTGCATCTTTTGCAAACTCTATTTTATTAGCTTCAGTGGATTGTTTGTTGGGCTATGGACTTAAATTTTTAGAGTTTGTTTAAATATACATTTCATCAAATATCGATACACTATCTGGTATATTAACTGGAAAAACTTCATTCCAATTTTCAAGGCTATTCTTTCAGTCAGCTTACTTTGCTAGCTTGATGAGATCACAGTAGTTAGTTTCAGTTTTATTTCCAGAACTATTGGAGTCCATTTCAGAAACTCTTGTTTATTTGTAGATCTTACACACTTTCCCCATGTTTTCCTCTAAGAGTTTTTGGTCTTAAACTAAGGTCTTTGGGTCAATTTTAATATATATTTTTAAGCAGGATGAGGTATATAGGTTCAATTTCAGTTTTTTTTCACATTTTTTATTGGATATTTTCTTTATTTACATTTTAATGTTATCCCTTTTCCCAGTTTCCCTCTCTCCCGGAAACACCCCATCACATCCTCCCTCCCCCTGCTTCTAGGAAGATGTTCCACCACCACCACTCCCACACTCCCACTTCCCCACCATCGATTCCTCTACACTGGGGCATCTATCGAGCTTCCATAGGACCAAGGACCTCTCCTCCCATTGGTGGACATCCTCTGCTACATATGCAGCTGGAACCATGTGTACTCCTTTGTCGATGGCTTAGTTCCTGGGAGTTCTGGGGTTCTGGTTGGTTGATATTGTTGTTCTTCCCATGGGGTTGTGAAACTCTTCGACCCCTTCAGTCCCTTCTCTAAGTCCTCTATTAGGGACCCCGCACTCAGTCCAATGGTTGGCTGCTAACATCTGCTGCTGTATTTTAAGGCTCTGTCAGGGCCTCTCAAAAGACAGCTATATCAGGCTTCTTTCAGCATGCACTTCTTGGCATTCACAATAGTCTGGGTTTGGTAACCATATATGGAATGAATCCGAAACTGGGACAGTAACTGGGTGGCCTTTCCTTTAGTCTCTGCTCTATATTTTATCTCCACATTTGCTCCTATGAGTATTTTGTTTTCCTTCTAAGAAGGATCAAAGCACCCACACTTTGATCTTTCTTCTTATTGAGCTTCATGTGGTCTGTGAAGTGTATCCTGGTTATTTTGGGGCTTTTGGGCTAATATCCACTTATCAGTGAGTGCATACGATGTGTATTCTTCTTTGATTGGGTCACTTCATTCAGGATGATATTTTCTAGTTCCATCCATTTGCCTAAGAATTTCATGAATTCATCATTTTAATAGCTGAGTAGTACTCCAAGGAGTAAACATACCACATTTTCTGTATCCATTCCTCTGTTGAAGGATATCTGGGTTCTTTCTAGCTCCTAGTTATTATAAATAAGGCTGTTATGAACATAGTGGAACATGTGTCCTTGTTACATGTTGGAGCATCTTCTGGGTATATACCCAGGAGTGGTTTAGCTGGGTCCTCAGGTAATACTATGTCCAATTTTCTGAGGAACTACCAAACTTATTTCCAGAGTGGTTGTACCAGTTTGCAATCACACCAGCAATGGAGGAGTGTTCCTCTTTCTCCACAGCCTCACCAGCATGTGCTGTCACTGGAGTTTGTGATTTTAGCCATTCTGACTGGTGTGAGGTGAAATCTCAGGGTTGTTTTGATTTGCATTTCACTGATGACTAAGGATGTTGAACATTTCTTTAGTGCTTCTTGGTCATTCACTATTCCTCAGTTGAAAATTCTTTATTTAGCTCTGTACCCCATTTTTAATAGTTATTTGGTTCTCTGGAGTTTAATTTCTTGATTCTTTGTATATGTTGGGTATTAGCCCTCTATCACACGTAGGATTGGTAAAGATGTTTTCTCACTCTGTTGATTGCCTTTTTGCCTTATTGACAGTGTCCTTTGCCTTTATAGGGCTTTGCAATTTTTTAAATGACCCCAAAAATTCCACCAGAGAACTCCTAAAGCTGATAAACAACTTTAGTAAAGTGGCTGAATATAAAATTAACTAAGAAAAAAATCAGTAGTCTTCCTCTACTCAAAGAATAAACAGGCTGAAAAAGAAATTAGGGAAATGACACCCTTCACAATAGCCACAAATAATATTATATACCTTGGTGTGACTCTATCCAAGCATGTGAAAGATCTATATGATAAGAACTTCAAGTCTCTGAAGAAAGAAATCCAAGAAGATTTTAGAAGATGGAAAGATCTCCCATGCTCATGGATTGGCAAGATTAATATAGTAAAAATGGCCATCTTGCCAAAAGCAATCTATAGACTTAATGCAATCCCCATCTAAATTCCAACTCAATTCTTCATAGAGTTTTAAAGAGCAATTTGCAAATTCATCTGGAATAACAAAAAACCCAGGATAGCCAAAACTATTCTCAACAATAAAAGAACTTCTGGTGGAACCCTCCCTGACCTCAAGTTGTATTACAGAGCAATAGTGATAAAAACTGCATGGTATTGGTACAGATTCGGGCAGATTGATCAGTGTAATAGACTTGAAGACCCAGAATGAACCCATGCACTTGTGGTCACTTGATCTTTGACAGAGGAGATAAAACCATCTGGTGGAAAAAAGACAGCATTTTTAACAAACGGCATTGGTTCAACTGTCGGTCAGCATATAGATGAATGCAAATCAACCTATTCTTATCTCTTGTACAAAGCTCATCTCTAAGTATATCAAGGACATAAATCCAGATACACTGAAACTCATAGAGGAGAAAGTGGGGAAGAGCTTTGAACATGTGGGCACATGAGAAAAATTCCTGAACAGAACACCAATGGCTTGTGCTGTAAAATCAGTTTCAGTTTTCTCCTCGTGAGTACCCTGTATTGTAAGAGTGATTGTAGGAAAGTCTTTCTTGCCCTAACTTCTCCATTGGGGTCCCTGTGCTCAGACTAATGTTCGGCTAGGGTGCTGAGGCAGGAGTGGGTGGTCAGGTAGGGTAATACCCTCATAGAGGCAAGGGGACAGGGACAGGGATAGGAGGTTTGTGAAGGAAATATTGGGAAGAGGGATAACTTTTGAAATGGAAATGAATAAAGTAACCAATAAAAAAGTATAAAAAATGAGAAAAGTTCATCTTTTTACAGCATTTGTTTTCAGCATCTTTGTCAAAAATCAGGTAGCTGTAGTTGTGTAGATATAAATTTAAAACTTTTTTATTCTACATGCCTTTTCTCACTTTTTTGGTAGTAAGATTATTTTTAAAAATTATTTGGTTTTATAGTATTATATGCAATCAAGTAGAGTGATAATTTAGCATTGTTAATCATGCCCTTGACTGCTTTGGCTATCCAGTGTCATTTGGTTGATTTTCTGGATTTTTTTTCTATTCCTGTAAAGACTAGCACTAAAATTTAGATGAGTGTAGAATTCAATCTGTAGATCAACTTTGGTACCATTGCAATCAATATGGAATGAGTTCTTCTTAACTGTGAACGTAGAAGGGCTTTCCATTCTCTATACCCTTCCTCACTTCCTTTCCTCAGTATTTAAAAGTTTTCATCATAGGGTTCTTTCACTTTTGTTGTTCAATTAATTTAGAAATAGTTTATTGTTTTAGAAAGTCTTTTTAATATGGAACATCATGTATTTGCAGGTCATCCAAACACAGGGGATGAAAGTTATTATATGAGTTCTAAGAGCTTTCTTGTCTAATTTATATTGTCGTTTGCATATAGGATCATATTGTCTTCAATTCACATAATTAGTTCTTTCTTTTCTTTTTTTATTCATATTTGTTATTGAGATATTATGATTTTAAACAGTATATAGAATAGAGTATGGAAAGCAGACATCCTCATATAAATACTGATTTTTTATGTAATTACTTTTGAATATTTCCCTATTAAGTATAACGTTTGATATGGATTTATCATATATACTCTTTATAATGGTAAGAGATGTTACTGCTATTCTTAGTTTCTTCAAGCTTTTCTTATGAAGAGATGATGAGCTTTGTTAGTGTATTTTTCAAACCCTTTCTTCCCTGAGTCTACTTGTACAGTGTATTACGCTTATTAATTGGAATGCATTTAATCGTCTAACATTCCTGAAACTAAGTCCCCTTGATCATGATAAACAGCCTTTTTGATGTGTTTTTGTTTCTTATTTGCAAGGATTTTTTTAATTAAAATATTTTAATTTGTAATGGATATGTTTTAACTCTGATAATTTCATACATGATCAAAGTGACATAATGGCTATTTTACCCCTCAGTATTGTTCCTTTCCTTTCCTGATGAAACTCTTCTCCTTCCCAAAAAGACACCACCTTCCTTCAATGTCTTATTTTGGGGCTACTGATTTTTCTTAACATGAGCATGAATTGTGGTGGTTATTTACTGCAACATGGGCAGCATTTTAGTGGCTACACTGAATACAAAAATAGTTCCTCCCTTGGCCTCTGTTAGTTTCCTCCAAACATTCAGTGAAGGGTGTGGGAGCCACATCAGCATCTCAACTATATGTAATGAAATGGTGAATGACTTGTTTTATGGAGGTCTTGTGTAGGGACCACAGCTGCAGTGAATTTCTATGTACAATGGCTGTTCTATGCTATACAGAAGTGCCAATTTCCAGCAATCTTTCTTATCTTCTTTCTCTTGCATTTTTCTTGTTCTCTCCTCTGTGAATGTCCTTGAGCCTTGGAAAGGGTGATCTAGATGGCCTGTTTAGGAACATCACTTCAAAGACATTTATTTTCTTCATGTACACCAGTTATATTTCTTTATACTTGTTACTACCCACCTTAAAAAGAAGCTTATCTGATGAAACCTTAAGAGTAGGTGTAGAAAGGAACAAGGAAAAAGCTATGTCGTTTCAGTTGACTATGCTTATAAGCAAGTATCCATTAAATAGAATGTAGTTTGGGAGGTGATTTTAGCTGAACAAAGGCAAAATAGAACCTGTAGAGGCCACCTCTAGGAGAAAGGCATGACCCTCAGTTGTGGGATGGGGCCACCAAACCATCTAAAAAATTTTAATCCAGAAGTATCCCTGTCCAAAGGAAAACCAGGGACAAAAGTCGAACAGAAACCGAAGGAAAGAACATTCAGAGACCTCCCCACCTAGGGATCTATCCCATCTGCAGATATCAAATCCTGACACTATTGCTGATGGCCAGAAGTGCTTGCAGACAGGAACCTGGTATGGCTGTTTACTGAGATGTTCTACCATTACCTGTTCAATACAGATGCAGATACACAGTGACCCCAATGAAAGAGGGAAGGACCGAAGGAACTGAAGGGGATTGCAACTCCATAGAAAGAACAATATCAACTAACTAGACCACCCAGAGCTTCCAGAGACTAAACCATCACCCAAAGAGTACACATGGAGGGATCCATGGCTCCAAATACATATGTAATAGAGGATGGCTCTATGTGACATCAACGGGAAGGGAGGCCCTTAGTCCTGTGAAGGTTTGATGCTCCAGAGTAGAGGAATATTAGAGTGATGAGGTGGAAGTGGGAGAGTGGGTGGAGGAGCACCCTCATAGAGCCAAAGGGGAGGGGAAGAGAGGGGATAGGATAGAGGGTTGTGGAAGGATAACAGGAAAGGAGGATATCATTTGAAATGTAAATGAATAATAATAGTAATAATAATAATAATGATGATGATGAAGGCAGTTTATAAATCATGTCTCTTATACCTATGATCTTCTGAGCCACAAGCTCTTGATCAGCTTTATAGTACCATCATGAATCCCTTTATATGACATTGGCCTCAAATCTAACAAAAAAGTCATTGGTTACCTCCATGATAGTCATTGTGCTATTGGTAACAGTGAAAACATCTTTCTAGGCATATCATTATTGTAATTTGGGCCTAGAAATAGAATTTTTTGATGACTTTTCTCAGCACGCAGTTTGAATAGCACATTTTGGCACTATAAAAGCTAGCCAGCAGGGAGATAACTTCAGCTTTGTTCCAGCTTGATTTCTCCATGTTCTGCAAAGTGTTCAACAACAGAATTTTATAATCTGGTTCTGATGGGTAACCAAGCAATATGTAACAGATTTTGTTCTTTCTTTCGTTCTGTTTTTTGTTTGTTTTAGAAATTTTATGTCAAAATTCATCAGAGAGATTCACGTATAATTTTATCTTATGTTCTATGTTTTTGTGAATTTGGTATCAGGATAATATTAATTTCATAAGAGGAACTTGGTGGGTTTTTTTTTCCCTTAAGAGCCATTGATGTTCTTTAAAAGTTGGATGTAATTCAGCAATGAATTGATCTGAGCTTACATGTTTTCTAGTTTGAAAATTAAAAGTATATTGCTATAATTTTTGAATTTTATATATCTGTTTATAGTATTTCATTCATCTTGGTTTTATTTTAGTAGGTATTATGTGTCATATATTACTTTTAGATTTTTTTCCGACTCAGTAGAATGTGGGTTCACAAGGTACATTCTAATTATTTTCTGTTTTCATTGCTATCTCTTCCTTTTGTCATTGATTTTATTAATTTCAGTCATTTTATTTTCTTTTTGCTGGTTTTTCAGTCTTATCTTTTTCTTTAAACAACTCATTTCATTAATTGCACTTTTTATGTCCATTTCATTAATTTCTGTCCTGAAGGTATCCATTACTTTCTGCCTTCTTATTTGGGGTTTTATTTGTCTTTGTTTTATAGGGCCTTAAGGTATATCATTAATGCTTTCATTTGAAGTCTATCTGATATGTTCATATAGGCCTTTTTAGATATAAATTTTTCCATTTAGAATACTTTCATTATATTCCAGATGTTTTGGTAGGTTGTGATTTTATATTTCTTTGATTATATACTATTTTTATTTTCTCTGATTTTTTTATTCTTTGATAACCAAATTATCATTCAATAGACTGTCAGTCAATGTCCAGAGTTTGTATATATTCTACACTTTCTCTTGCTGTTAATTTCTAGTTTTATTCTATTTCATCAGAGAGAACATAATTATTTCAAATTTTTTATGAAAGTTTATTTTATTTTCTGTGATGAATTTTAAACAATATTCTATGGGCTATTTGAGAAAATATATATTCTGCATTCTTTGTATAGAATATTTAGTAAATGTTGATAAAATTCATTTTATTTGTGATGCCACTTAGATTAGACATTTCTTTTTGCCTGATTGGTAAAATTGGGGTATTAAAGTAACATACTAGTATTATATTAGTGTTAGTCTGTGGTTTATACTAGTACAGACTAACTAGTTGTTATAATTGTTTGTGAAATTGGTTATACTGTGTTTAGTGTGCATACTTTATATGTGATAATGTCCTTTCTATAGGTTGGTTCCTTGTTTAGCATGAACTGTTCTACATTTTTTCTCACTAATTTTGCTTTAAAGTGTGTGTCCTGTTAGTTATTAGAACACAAATACTTACTTGCTCTCTAGTTCTACTTACTTGGAAATCAGTTTTCCTACTTTTCACCTTAAGTATTTTTTGTATTTGAAAGTGAGTTTGAAAGTGAGCATGTCTTGGAGTCATCAAATGGATAGATTTGATTTTTAATCCAATGTGCTAGTAATTTGTGTGTGTGTGTGTGTGTGTGTGTGTGTGTGTGTGTGTCTGTGTGTTGGGATGTCATTGTCACAGTACAAATGTGGGTGCCAGAGAATAATTCATGGGAGTTCCTTCTCTTTTAACATGTGCTTTCCTGAGATTGAACTGAGGGTAGTAACTTAGCTGATTTTTTTTTCAATTGGAGGACATTAATATTAAGATTTGCTTCTGAAAGACGTATATTAATTCTTGTCATTTTGATGATTTAGTAATGCTGGCATTTCCTAATTCTCATATGCTTATCTAGTTTTCTAGAATAATTGATTTTTTCCCCATGCTTTCATGGATATGTTCATCTTCCTATTCAGTCCAAAGGATTCCTTCAAGCATCTTTTAGCCTTTAGTTAGTGTTCATGGGTTTCTTTAGCTTATTAATATCATTGAAAGTTTCCCCTTTCCTTCAATTATGGATGGAACTTTTGTGAGTGTGATAGTTTAGATTTGCAGTTGTCTGTGAATGATTAAATACATCATTCTAAGCTCTCCTGAATACTTCAGTGGCTGTTGAGAAATCCACTACTATTCTGATGAACCTTGATGTATTATTTAGTGGTTCTCTCTTGCAGCTTTCAATATACTTCATTGTTGTGGATATTTAGTGTTTTAACTGGACTATGGCATACATTTCTCTACTCTTGTTGATTTAGGGTTGTGATCACTCTTGTACCTAAAGGGATGCCCTTTCTTCTAGATTTGTAAACATTTTTACCATGAGTTTATTGAAATTTTTTATATGACAATAATTTTTACACAAATGTCTATGATTATAACTTATGACTTGTTTTATAGTGTTTTGTTGACATTGCTTGTTGGGTTTGTACTTCTAAAATATTAAGATGTTGATAATGTGTAAATGTTTCAATTCTTCTACTTTGTTTATGAGCCCAAATAGTCTATCTTAGCCTTGATCATTTTTATTAGCAAGGTTGCCAATTACATTTTTATTTGAATTTCTGAATTTTTCATTTGAATGTTTCATTTTTTTTTCTTTATCTATACCCTTTATTGAATTTTGCCTCTACATCCTGTATTGACTTCCTGATTATAGTTAGGTGTTTATATTCTCTCAGAATCCATTCAAGTTTTACTTTTGTCCTCTTCTTTCTTTGAACATAGTTACAATCGTTCTTTCATTCTCCTTGGAGTTTGTCTAATACACTTTCAATGGAAGTTGTTAATTGGGATTAGTAGCTTTTGGAGGAATCATATTATTTTATCTGTTCATGTTTTTAAACAAAACTAACACCTCAGAAAAGAACAAAAGAAAAGAGCCAAAGAAAAGGCACAAGATACAGGTATAGAGATATCTACTCATTTGCATACTCAGGAATCCTATGAAATCATGAACTTTCATGCCAGTCATGATATAAAGACAAAGGAACTGTGGGATAAAAGGAGAGAAGAAAATATAGAGATAAAATAAAAAAAAATAAGATAAAGCTAGAAGAAAGTAAGAAAAGCATGGCATTATGAAATAGGGAACCTACAATGATTCCACTGAATCTCTCTCTCTTTTTTTTTTTTTTTTTTTTTTTTTTTTTTTTT
>JADRCD010168940.1:11703-63390 GCA_019843815.1 Montemys delectorum | reverse complement strand
TTTATTTATTTATTTATTTATTTATTTATTTATTTATTTTTAGCAGAGAGCACTGTGGAAACTCACCACAGCCAAAATACAGAGAAAAACTGACCATGGATTACCCGTCTCAAATTGATACATCCACAAAGCAACACCCATGACCAAGTCTCAGGAAACATTGCATCGGTGTCCAAGATTGTGAAATCCTGGTGGCCAGGAAGTTTCCTGTTGCATTGTGCCATCTATGTATGACAGGGCTCTGCACCTGTGAAATCTCAACAACATAATTACCAAACAAGACCTACAAGATGGCACCACCAATTGATATACAGATAGTTAATGGCTGGTGAGGGAAAAGATTCAGTTTTCTCCTAGACATATCCACATAAGTTATCTTGTTCCCAAGTAGAAAGCTTCAAACACATTCATAGGAGAAACACTGAGTGGACTCTATAGAATACACACAAACACACATATATACTCACACACACTAACACACACAGACACACACTCATAAACACACACACATACATATACATATACATATATGGTCATGAGTTTGAAAGAGAATAAGGACACAGGAAAGGTTGGAGGGAGAAGACGGGATAGAAAAGATGTACATACAGTATTCATTTATAAAATTCGGAAAAATATTGAATGTATAATAATGTTAAATAAAAATAATAGAAGAAAATAAAACATTTGGAAAGTACTCTAGTAGCATGAGATGGTATCCCAAAACATAAAATTCAAAAACAAGAGCTGAAGAAATATAACCTCATCCAGAAAGGAATGGCCAGGAGTCCTGAATCGAGATGCAGCTGTACAGAGTTATGTGAGGAAGGTTGTGTTCTCAAGGAAGAATAAGCTTAAGTTAGTGAAAAATAAGAGAACCTTTTGAAATACTGAATTAGCATTATATGCAATCATCTTCACTAGAAGATAGACCCATAATAGAAAGTTTTATGTAGAAAAAGAAACTGGAAACAAAGGAAGTGGAGTTTTACATAGCATGGGAAGTGCAAGGTATAATTTGTAAAAGAGATTAATGAAGTCAAAAGCAAAGCTACAGGCAGAAGATCAGAACTTTGATTCTAATTGTGCCACTTACTAACTCACTAAGCTTGTTTTTTTCATCTACACAGTAGGAAAAAATTGTGTCTTTAGTTTTATTTCAAATATAATCAGACAAAATAAAAATCATTGCAAAAAATTGTTTTGTAACCACAGGCTTTTGGATTTACAAAGATCCTAGACTGGTTGGGGTAGAGTTTTTTTTTCTCTAATTAATATGAAATGAAATTGGAACAAGGAAAAACTGTTAACAAATTTCAATCAGGAAAAATACCATACTTTGTCCCTTCTATTAATTTTTATTAATACTAGGGTCTGAATAGAGCTCACACTAACAATGTCCTAGTGACAAAACATGAGATACAGTTTAATGTCTAAAATTATGCAAATTAAATCATAGGATCAATCAAAGGAGACTAAACATCCCACCAGCCAACTGAGGCTATATATCGTTGCTTTACAGACAAGACAATGGATAGTTTGCAGAAAATTAAAAACACAATAATAATATAATTAAAAATTTAAAATCCACTGTTCTTAGTGTCACTAAGGGCCTGTCATTCTGAGCAACAGCACTGATGGATTTTTTTATTTGCCCCATCATTCATGTTGTTAAATTCATAAAGTAGTATGGGGTTACTGTTAATCTTTGACAAAATATACAGCCTTCATATTGGCATGTTTATTACTAGTATTTTAATCCCTAGAATGTTTAATCCTTAGGACAGATTAATCTTCATCACCTTACTTTTTCTATGATTATTTTCAGCCATGATCATACATGGATTCTACATACTGTTTTCCAAAAGAAGCCAAGTCCTTCCTCTGTATTACTGTCAGACTTTGCTTTTGACTAGCCAGCAGATTTGAATTTGCCATCCATTTACCATAGAATAGAAGCATATTCCCTTGTATATTTTGTCAGGCCATTCTTCTATTCCCTCAAAGCATAGCCTATGATGCTGGAAAAACTTTCAATAAACCCTATTAAAACTATGAGCTGAAAACACAGGGTAAGATTGGAGAATTGCTTTGGAAATGCAATACAGATTTTATTTCTTTCTCCCTAGATGCAGTAATTGTGATGATCCACCGAGAAACATGGGTGCTGCCATGTTGTTCACTATGTCTTTGCTCTTGCTGCCCTCAAAACATTAGCCTGAACAGAAAACACCCAGGATGTTTGATTTCAAATGTAAATTCATATGTATGATAATGGTTCAGGCCTGCAAGCTTAGAACTCACTGGCTAAGCTAGGAGGTTTATAAATTCAAGCCCATCTTTGGTTACAAAGACTGTGAATCAAATCTATCACCTTCATCATCACCAACCATAAAAATAGAAATGAAACAAAATAATAACTGCAGCAAAATAAATGAATACAAATATGAATTCCTAGAGTTGGCACCCCCAGTCTTCAATTCAGAAGAGCTGGATAAGTGCTTGCCCCCTATGTTTAAGTGAACACAGTGACAACTTTACTTATATTCTTCTCTGACTGAATATTAACACTTACTGAGAAATAGAATATTTTAGAAATATGTTCTTTTATATACCCTTGACCCATTAAAACCTTTAAATAAATTAACATTTATATCAAATATGAACAAATACACAAATTATTCCTGCCTGTTCACCCAAAAAAATAAAACCAAGCAAGTACAGTGAATGAGGAGTATCTCTGTTGAAAGTTTTTTCTTTTTTTTAATGGATATTTTATGTATTTACATCTTAAATGTTATACCCTTTCCTGGTTTCCGCTCTGGAACCACCATCT
This sequence comes from Montemys delectorum, assembly GCA_019843815.1. Taxonomy (NCBI): domain Eukaryota; kingdom Metazoa; phylum Chordata; class Mammalia; order Rodentia; family Muridae; genus Montemys; species Montemys delectorum. The sequence goes on along the minus strand of JADRCD010168940.1, from coordinate 60,557 downwards.
TCCATCCTCCTTCCCCTGCTCCTATGAGGGTTCTCTCTCTCCAATCCAGCTACTCACACACTGGCATTCTCCTACATGGTGAATCAAGCCTTCATGTGACCAAGGGCTTCTCCTCCTATTGATGCCAGACAATGCCATTCTCTGTTTTAGGTTTCTATTGCTATGAATAGACATCATGACTATGGCAACTCTTACATAGGAAAACATTTAATTGGGACAGCCTTACAATGTCAAGGTTTAGGTTGTTGGCACCAAACAGGCAAACATTGTGCCGAAGATAGCTGAGAGTTCTACACCCAGATCACTAGGCAACAGGAAATGAGAGTAACACTAGGCCTGGCTTGATCATTTAAAATCGCAAAATTCATCACCTAGTGACACATCTTCTCCAACAAGGTCACACTTCCCAATTGTGCCACTCCCTATAGCCCAACGGGAGCCATTTTAATCCAAACCACCACAAACCTGAAATAACAAAGTGATCCAGAAACAAAGAGGCTTACCAGAGTCAAGATGAGGAGAGCCAAATTCTGTTTTGGAATTTAATAAATAAAATATCTTGGTTTGAAAATCTTTTTAGACATTTTGAAGAAGTTATAACTATAGAAAAATCATCACTTTACTTTCAAGAGCAATGGTTTTTATGTTTGGTCAATGGTTTCATTCAGAAATATCTATGAAGTATTCATTAAATACTAAGACTGGAAAGAAATTGTCATATCTTTTCAGGGACAAAGAGAAATATCACTCTACTTTCTGAAATTTATACAAGTGAACTGAAGATAGGAAGATTATAGGGGGGAAGCTTACACTCATTAATGTGCATGACAAAATCAAGGAATATCAATAGTCCTATGAGACTGATACGATGTATGTAACTTGTTCTTCACAGGTGAAAGGCAGGCAATTGGGAGGGTTAACTTTAGGACATAGAGTGACCTGGGGACAATTCCTTTCTGTCTAGGAAAGGTGACTACAACTTGATTTAAACTAGATAGCATCTCTTTAGTGATCTCTAGGAAATATCTTCAGAGAAACAAATGAAAGTCTTTTGGGATCTGGAGATGAACTTTAGTCTCTGTTATCAACTCTTTCCTAGTTATTTGGGGGTAAATTCATAGAGAAGAGACAATATTATTTCTTCCATAAACAAAACATTTTGGGGGGGCACCTAAGGGAACTTCAGAGACACGAAAGAACCAGGAGTATTCAAGAAACAGGGATTTGAGGTGGTAGGTTATAGATTCCTTGGTTTTAAGACTTCATTCAGCATCATACCTCAGAGTTGCCTTTGGCTCATTCCAGGTACCATGTTTTGGTGTGATGTGGGAAACCTGTGTAGGATATATATACCTCTCTGCCTCTCCTCTCCTCTCCTCTCCTCTCCTCTCCTCTCCTCTCCTCTCCTCTCCTCTCCTCTCCTCTCCTCTCCTCTCCTCTCCTCTCCTCTCCTCTCCTCTCCTCTCCTCCCCTCTCCTCTCCCTCTCCTCTCCCTCTTGTCTCCCCTCCTCTCCTCTCTCCTGTCTTCCCGTTTCACTTCTTTTCTCTTCTGTCTTCTCTTTTCTTCTTTCTCCCCTGCTGTGTGTGCATGTGCAGCACATACAGGGCTAGTCAAGCATTACCACTCAGACCAAAGGATTTTTTTCACAGCCAAACAGACTAGAAGGTACAGTAGCAGGATAAAGGTGAGAGAAGTTTGTTTTTAGGCAGATGTAAATCCCAATGAGTTCTTCTATCAATTGCTCAGTGTAATCTTCCTAAGCCTCTGCCTTCAACCCCTGGCCATTTCTGTAGGGACCCTTGTCCTTATTGTCACTTCTCATTTTGCCACAGTAGCTGGAAGATGCTATTACCATCGATGGCCTCTCCCTAGCTAGAGTCAGCCATCAGGCAAACAGGGAGTCCATCTTGTTCTGATATTAAATATAAGCCCCAAGGGTGCTGTACTTGACAGCGTGTTCTTCAGAGATGTTCCAAATTTGGAAAAAAAAATGTCTCTGTGTGTTTGGGTAGTGGTTTTAAGACATTTCATTTTTGAAGACATAGATATAATAACACACAACAAAAAGAAAGATTCCCCAAAAGCAAGCACCCCTCCCCCTCTTCTTTTAATAAGATGGAGCCTTTCTCCTCCTGAGCCATTTCCTTCCTTCTCTGCTGTCACTGAGCCCTTGAGGGGAGTTTTTCCCCTATAATTTCTCACTGCCTAACAGGCTTGCTCTTTGTGTTGAGGGCTGAGGGCTAAGGGCTGATGTTTTCCCCTGTCCAGGTTTATCCTGCTTCACACTGTTCCTCCCGACTCCAGGGAGCTGAAAATCAGATTTCTAGGGACATGTGAGGTGACAGAGTGCTGACCTGGGGAAAGGAAGACCTTTGCAATCTTCCAGCAGCCTGATCTATCGACCCCATTCTGGTGCTGCACTTGGTTGTCTCTGAGATAGAGATTTCCTACTTATTTCCTTGCTGCAGTCCCTACCCACTTCCCAAATATGACAGTATTCCGATACTCAATTAAAGAACGGGTTACTTCCAAGCTCTGGTTCCTGAAGATATTCTGAAATTGATATTTTACTTTCACAAATTATTTGAGACAAATCATTTAAATTCTAAGGATACAAAAACATCCCCAAGAGCGTTCGCTACAAAGTGCCCTTTCTCTGTGCGTTACAAAGCCCCATGCCCCCTCCGCATACAATGAGGTGTGCGGAGGAGAGCCAGAAATTGCCCATAATCACGCTCTGCCTTTCTACTGTACATCCAATATGTGCTGTCATGATTTGAGCTTTTGAAGCTCTCATGGCAGCATTGGCAGGGAAGATAATGGCGCCTATTATTTTCAATGAGCTCCATCAGGAGGTTTCAATGGGCCTGCTATCACTCGAACAAAGACACGTTGGGAAGCAGCTCTGCTTTCTTGTCATCAAAATGGCTGTGAGTTTGTGTGAAGCCAAAGAACACCGCTTTCCCTTTTCAGCGCTGTTGGATTTGAAAGGACTGAGAAAGGCAGCTTAGAAAGAAACAAGCCTGACTCCATGCCAGTGCCCTTTGCCTGAGCTGGATGTATATACGAGCAGCTTTCCTTTATGGAATCGATAAGTTCAGCAGACTGAAACCTGCTTTACTATTGATTTTCTATTCATAGCTAGACATATGTTCCCATGGAAAATGCCTTTTGATGGAAACAAACAAAAACAAAACAAAACAGAAACAAATAAAAGCAGAATCCCTGCCAGCAAGGAAGTAGTTTAGAGGGTGGGGAAGCTGAGAGCAAATTAAGAGCTCCTGCAGCATTGCCTAGGCTTGGCCGTGGCTTTCGGGGCTTGTTGCTACCTTCTTGTATTCCCCAAGGCTTGGGTCTTCACCTCCTCAGAGATCGCAGCTCAGTCTCAAAGCTCCTTTGTCTGGATATTTACAATGACTTAAAATATCAACCTTGTCTGGGACCTTAAGAACAGATAAATGAAAGCCCTCTGAATAGTGGGTCATTTCAAATTTACTTAAATGTATTTTGGTGAATCTATTACTATGAAAGATAAAAAAATAATTGATTTCTGATAACGATTCCATCAGCCTTTTCTAAATAAAACTCAATAAAAATGAAGCATATCAATTTTCTAATTCTTAGATGCATATATCTGAGCATTTTACAGCATTCATTTATTATCTAGAGAAAGAGTATCACACTAGCTTCTCTGATTTACCGTTAATATTGCTGTGACAAAATGGCTGACAAAAGAAAGTCAATGGGGCCCCGGAGATGGCTCACTGAGGGAAGGATTTGGCTTTGCATCTCCAGACCTGACTTAAAGCTGGATGCAGCAGGGTATATTCCTCCTGCTCTGGCTATGAAAAAAGAGTCAGAGGCAGGAGAATCTAGGAATCCAGCAAGCGGCCTATCGTGGTGTCCACAGAGGTGAAAAGAGACCATGTCTAAAGCAAGGCAGAAGGTGTGTGTTCCACTTGAGATCATCCTCTGACTTCCAAATATGTGCTATGGGACACACACTCACAAATATGAACATCCACCCACTATTACAAACACACCACACATCCAAATAGACACACAACGTTCACAATATACAGATACACTAACACACACACACACATACTCACTCTCAACAAAAACATATACCACACTCTCCAGTCCTCTGTTATATGAGACAGCTGACATTCTAACATCAGCTTTTTATGATACACACATATAAATGTGCACACATATATACAGATATATGTGTGCATATACATATATATGTATATATATCACATGCATGACACATACCACACACACACAAGCATACAAATTTAAAAAAGGAGGGCTTTGGGATTTTTGCTTTACAGTTTAATGGAAAAGTCAGTTGTGTTGAGAAAGAACGGTGGCAGTTAATAGATTCCTGGCTGGTTCCATTGGGTCCACACTTAGGAAGCAGAGTTGAGTGTGATCCTCAGTTTGCTGTATCTTTTTCTTGAGTGTGGAACTCTGGCCCATGGAATGCTATCACCCATATTTATGGTGCATCTTCTGACCTCATTTGATCTAAACTAAATACTCCTTCACACAAGTTGAGAGTTTGTCTCCCAAGTGACTAGATCTTGCTACATTGAAAATCGATATTAACCATTCCAATTAACAGCTGAGGACATGCTGAGATCTACAGAGATAAAATAACTTGTCTGTTATCACCTGCTACTAGGAAGTACCCAGAATGGGATTCGGATCTCTGAAATCTCACTCTGGCTCTATAAAACATGAAGACCTCTTCAGAAATATGACCGCCGAAAGGACTGTTGAAAAATAGCAGCCAGTTTGCCTCCTTCTATTTCGTATCCCTCCCGTGTGCTCCCTGTATTCTCAATTCACACAGTTAATAGATTTTCTGGCCCATTTTAGTAAGCTTTCCAGGATAGAGAGCAGAATGTACTACCAGGAGCAACGCTTTTGAAAGCTCTTTGCGTACAGCATCATGATTTGCATATCAGGTAGTCTCACTCAATCGACTTTGTTCCAAAGCAGTAGCCAAGGCAATCAACTGCCTTCCCAGTCACTACAGAGGTGCTCCCTGAACCCAGGCATGCGTCAGTAGACTTAGTTCTTTTTGGCGATTGATAGCTAGCTAAGTCCTATTCATTATTTCTACCCTACCCAATAGCACAACTATGGAAGTGTCAATAGTAAGTAGTTTATAGGAAAAAAAAAAAAAAAGAACAATGGAATAAGTGAGCACACTAATAATCACCCACGCAGTCCTTAGCAGCAGCCCCATTCTATCACATTATCTTCTATAATACAATTAGGCCCTGAATTTAGGTGAGGAAAAAGTGCTTTCTAGATGCTTGCCACTTGAGTTATTTAGTCCAATAGTAATGGCATGATGTTCGATAAACTGATTGAAAACATATTTTGTCAATGAGGAATGACTGGTAATATTTGTAATAACTACAGCCGCACAGCTAGGGACCAAAGGTTTCTCAGTGCTGCTTGACTTTTGGTGCATGGCTAAAGTACCAGGTTGCATGAACAGGAAGGATGTTTCATTGATCTTTGTGGCCAATATAGACAACTGAATCTGAGTAGGGACATAGTATCTGTGTTTAAATATTTAATCAGCAGAAAATAATTTGAGGTGACAATGCCTATAAGAATCTAAGAAAGCTAACTCCCACATATCGCTTTTCAATCCTTAATCAATCTAGAATCTGAGTCTTCCTTGGATTTAATACTCTGTATGTGAGAGACTTCTTCTATAGCTTACAGCTTTAAGAACTCACTCTCAACAAAAACATGTACCACACTCTCCAGTCCTCTGTTATATGAGACATCTGACATTCTAACATCAGCCTTTTATGAACATATGTAAGCATTCTAGCAAAGACCACATCTTCTTACACGTTTAGGACCATAACTTAAGTACTATGACTAGGATATAATAATTAAATATTTTTGGAGCATGTTTAGATATTCTTATTGATCTGAGGATAAGCTAAAAAGCAACCCAGAATCTGAATGAAAGAATCATCTTCATAAGGAGCTGATTATTTTACTTTACTTCCATGGCAAGAGAAATTTGTACTTCTTCAGTTAACAAAATTTTATATTGCTTCTTTCAGTACTATTTTTATAAACTTGCCAAACTTCAAATCATTTTATTATTATACTTATTTAGTCTCCATGATGAACTGTAAATACTGTTACAATTTTTTTTCCCTGAATTGCAGATGAGAAAACTGTGGCTGAGAGAAGATGATTTGCCCAAGGGCACATTGTAGACATGCCACACAACTCGCTTCACTGCTGCCCACAGGAATAACTATTGTGCTGCATAGTATTCATGCTCATGCAGGTAATTTAGGTATATGAGACATATGGATACATTCGTTAATAATCTCTGCTGGAAATGACATGCAAATGTGTTTGCTTTAAAAATATTTTGCTGGTTTCCAGCAATACATCTATTATAAAATTCACTTGGACAGAGGTAGGTGTGGAAGTTCCTTGATGTTTGGTTTCTTAACTCCAAAAATTTGCTTTACTCTGTAAAAGTTTGTACCATAAGCTAGCCTAACTCATTCACACTCATTAAAAAGACATACTACTCTAAAGATAATTTTTCTAGGTTTTCTTCAGCCAACTGCCTTCTTAATTCAGCCTATCCAAGTAGCAGATTATGTAGACAAATGCGTCCCTTGAAAATGTCCCATTAAAAAGAGTCACAGGAGCAGTGAAAGTAAAGTGAACTGGAGGTTGCCTTGGATACAAGTTCAAAAATACTCAGATTGTGACACATTCAGAAATATAGTGATGTTTCATAATAAATTAATGTATGTATGGTGTCTGATTTAAAGAAGGAGTAATGACTCTTTATTTTAAATGTGAAGTTTAACTTTCAACTCTGAATTTTAAATGAGGAAAATGACAATTTTTGTTTTCTAGCTCAAAATACCCTTCGCTAGCTAAGGGTATCTCCAGGTGGAAACAATGGGTAAATTAAGAACTGTTTGGTTTTTCAACAGGATATCTAGAAAAGTCAATACCTTTTTGGTGTATTAAATGTCTTCATGGAGAGGGATATAGACAGCAGAAGGTCCTTGCCTCTCAGCTTCTGAAGCATGCCTTCATCTCTGCCCCAGCACTAGCTCTGGCCTGAAATGCCTCTTTAGAGCAGTGATTTTCTTGTTTGGGTTTCTTCATCTCATCTACGATTTCCCCCAAATAAACCCTTTACAACATACTGCAATTGCCTTTCAGATACACAAGCCCTGGGGTGACATTTCCTGACAAGTCTTCCAATGACTTTTCCATTCACACACATAAATAGCCACAAGTCCCTCAGTCCTAGGGAAAATTGTGAATGCACTTCACTTTCCTATATGCTAGTCTTCCACCTCAATCCATGACACATTTCCTTTACTCAAATGAGTATTTCACTTTAAAGGACTAAACACTAATGGATTTTGCTTTCAACTTTGGATTCCCATAAATGAGCTACTCTATCTTTTGTAGTTCACAATCCTTCATTGCATCCTCAACTGATGGATCTCTGTCTATCCTTTAGAACTACTTCAAACATGCTTTCTCTTCTGTGAGACCTGCTCACTCTTTACAGTGAGGGAAGTACCTCTGGTGCTTTGTGCATAATGACCAGACCACCACAGGCAGCTTATGTGTAGGTCTTTCTATTTTGCAAACAGCTTCCCAAATCAGTACAAGGTCTTGGCCAACACAATCACTCATCTTTTTTGAGTAATTGGTGCATAAGTCATATGGAAATGTGCTATATGTAGAGAAATATTTGGTTGCAGTATAATGATAATGTCAGTGATGGTGATGTATATAATTCATGACCATCTAAGATATACCAAGGAATATCTTCTGAACTTTGTCAGCATTTCCATGTCCATACAACCTCAGGCAAATGGGTTATTTAACATAAATTTTTTTTAATGATGGAGCCAAAAAATCTCAAATGTGGCATTGTTAAGACTGAGGAAGCTGGGGATCAGAGAGGCAAAATACCTACTGAAGATCTGACAGTTAATAACTTACTTTGATGGAATTTAGGAAGATATAACATAGACTCTAGAACCCATGAGCCACAGCTCAAATGCCTCTTCTCACATCCTATCCTACGAATGAGATGTCTCACTCTCCTTATGGTTTCGTTAAGTTAGTGCTTCTCAGAAAAATTCCTTAAGTAACGGATCTACTTTTCACAGATCAGGGGTTACAAACACATGGCCCAAAGATAGCTAAAGTTGAGAAAGGATCATAGCCAGCCATTTTTTTGGCATGATCACCATCATTACCTTTCTAGGTACTGAACACTCTCCTTAAACTACTGTACTTCTGTGTGAATCATCTCTGGACACACTCTCTGCCTCCATTTGCCTTCTCATTAGAATTCTGCCCCCAGGACCCACCAGTGAAATGTAGAGTTGCCTCTGCCCATAGCTAGCACTCACTAGAAGAACAAATCCCCCACTCCATAGGAAATGACAGAAGCTAAAAGATGTTCCTGCCTATCTCTCTCCTCTGCCTACCAAGGGTGTCTCTCTGACATGCTTTTCTCTAGCACTACAATGAGAGTCCTCCTTGTATTCTTGGCTACTAAGAAGGATGTAGAACATTCTGAAGTCATTTACTAAAATATGCATTGCATTTAGTTCTCTTTCTACTACCAAATATGTGCAAGGTGAAGTTTAACACATTTATCTTCCCTCTCCAGTCACATTTTGCCATCTGTGGTACATTCAACAGGCCCAGAGAGGCCCACTTCTATAATGGCTGTGCTTTAATAATCTGGATGCTACTATAGATACCAATAGACTTGGAGAGAAACCAAAGCCTAGGGAAATAAGGGGTAAATTCAGCTTAGCTCCATTTCTTTAGATTACTTGCCTGGAGTAGAACATCCTAAAGTTTGCAGATTTGTATGCGACATTTTTTTTTTTTAAATAGCTCTAGATGTGCAGCCAGAAACTCTTTAAAAAAAAAAAAAGAAAGAAAGAAAAATAACGTCAAAGGTGACTCAGCCTAGCTGAAGCAAAAAAAGTTTAATTCAGAACATAATTTGCTTTCTTTTATTTGCACACTGCAGTTCTGGGGAATAAAAGCCATTATAGAATCAAAGGACAATTTGCTTTTTTGTTGTTGTTGTTCTGCACTGAATTTTTAAAGGCTTTAAAAAAATAGCATAAACAGATAAATGATACCAGATTTGGCACAGCTTAAAACTAAGTACCTTGAGCTCCTTCTCATGATAAACAGAAACAGGCTAGGCTCTCTGTCCCAAGTACAGGGTTGTGTGAGCTCAGTAAGACTGATTCCCCTCCCAGCCCAAAAAAGGAAAAAAAGGTGACCAAAGGTATTGACAATGATTCTCAAGGAGATGGGGATGTTAAAAGATGTTTAAATATGAATGTTCCAATCTTTTTGTTCTTTTATGAAAATTGTCTTTCACTATCTGTGTTAGCCTGTTAGCTCTGCCTCTGTCTCTGTCTCTCTCTGTCTCTCTCTCTCTTTCTGTGTGTGTGTGTGTGTGTGTGTGTGTGTGTGTGTGTGTATTTACTTGTGTTCATGAATCTGTGTGACACTCTACTTTTAGGCTTCTCAGAAAAATACTCAGGACTTCCTATACATCTAATAGTGTGGAGGAATATTACAATAAGAAAAATCAGGGGGAACATTTATCTACACTTAAGGAAAATAAAATAGAAAATTGAATAGGAGAAAGGCAGTAAAGATTCAGATAAAATGTGCTTCTGTAAGATTTTCTGAGAATAGATTATAAAGTGTGGATGAAAAGGTTTTGGGGCAGTGGCAGAGTGTGAAGACATTGATATGAATTATGTATTGAATTCTGTGGCCCTTCTTCAAGAAATGTCAGGTAAGTGTGAGGTTGCTTTTAATTACTTTTTGATTGTTGAGCTATTTCTCAATGAGACATTGCACAGTAATGTCCCAGCTTCTAACAGGAAAGAAAGGGGGTAAATATCAGAATGGAGAAAACAATTTCTCTTTGTAAGGAGTTTCTCTAAGAAGGGATATATTTATGTGTCCTTATAGACCCAGTAAAGCCCTGGAAATATAGTACCCTGGAGAATGTTGATCTGAGCACAGAGAGAATGAGTGGATGATTCTCTGTGCCAGATATTTGTTTCCACAATACTCATCAAGATTTTACTTCTGGCAACTGAAGAACAGAATTTACTGTTATGTCTGCTGTCATCAGAGACAAAGGACAAGACTAATTATGATATAGTAAGTGTCTACAAAATTACAGCTACAGGGTGAGTGAAAATAGATTTGTAGCATCAGCAATGACCCAAGATGCTCATAATCTGAATAGGAAGTTACAAGTACATGAGGGGGGAAAACTAGGTCTGAAGAACAGGAGGATTCAAGAAGTCACTCTCAGTAGAGAATTTGTGTGCTGGCTTCCTACCCCCATGCTAGGTAAGGAGCGTATTCCAGATTAGAGGCTTCCAACTAGTTGTAGGGACAGACCTATCTGAAGGGGAGACTGGCATCTCATTCCTCATGGGGCCACCACAATTTCTTACTGCACTTGGAACAGGAGATCATGTAGTTGACACTGAAGATATAGATCTTTAAGGGTAACATAAGATTCCCCACAAGAAGCGAACATGGGACAAGCATGATAAGATCAGAAATCTTTCATTTTCTCTATACTTAGGAAAGCTTCACCTTCATCATTTTATCAAACCTGAAATCTGGAAACACCTTGTCTTCCATTTTATCTGTTTCTAGGGATAGACTTGAAAACAAATTTTGCTGATAGGGCATTACCTAAATTCTCTGAGATGGTAGAAGCCCCTCGAAATAAAAAGGCTAAGTCTCGCTGATAAGGTTCAAGAAAGTTTCGCTTTGTTCTTCTTTAGAGGAACGCCATGCCAAGTTCTGCTTTTTCACAAAATTGTGGTTGTAATGGCCTAGAGTGTATGCTAAAGATAGGACCCAGGAAGAGAACCACTTTAGTCTAAGCTTGTAGTTGAGCTGCCATGGCAAAAGAGGCTTTCCCATTCTTATTACTTAACTTCATGAGGCAAAGAACAAATAACACTTTAACTCAGAATAATTAGTTAACTAAATTTATCAACACTCAGGACACACAGCAATGCCTTTGCTTCCCTTCCTTATTTTATTCATCTTCCCACAGAAGCAATACTATTTCAAAGGCTTCTGCAGGCCCTCCTGCAACCCACCATTTACCTGTGTTACAGCAGACCAGTGCCCTCCCCACCTTGAGTGATCCATATTACCTAAAGTCACACATTGATTGGTAGTTATAACTAAAATTATGACCCATCGGCTTTGGAATTATGGAGATATGTTTATCCTCAAACCCAAGCTACGTTACTGCAAAGGCCTGCTTGTATTGTTGTATTTCCAGCAAATGTACTAATAAACCACAGAATTGAATTCTTTGATTTATAACTAAGTATATACAATTGTTAGAACATCTGGTTTACAAATAACAAAATCATTCAAATTACTTCTCTAGAACAGTTTAAGTGCTAATCATCGTATTTTCTAATATTTTCCTGTTTCCACTTAGCCAAACAAATTATGTTCTTGTGTTTTGAACAACCAAATGCATTACCAATATCCCAGAGCTTTGATTTTGATCTGTAATTTCTTACCCGTTTCTGATATTTTGAATCATACTTTCATATGAAGTTTTTGGGTTTTTTCCTAAGGTGATTCCCCTAAGTGATTTGTTCCATTCTATTATAGCAACCTCAGGATAAAAACTAGTGTAAGCACTGTGGGAGAATCTATAGAGTTCACTCACTAAGAGTTCTAAAGATTGCCAATTACAAGATTATGCTAGCACCTCAAATTAGGAGAAAGAGCTATCCATCACTACAATTGTTCTTTCTCTATGTGTTTTCCTTTTCATTATGCTTGTGATTTCAAGATCAGAATATGGCTATTACAGCTTCTTGTGTGTCCTATTAACCAGATACTACCCATGGCGGAGGAAGAAACTAAAGAAGACATCTCCCTCCTCTAACTCTTTCTTAATTAGAAAGACTTAACTCAAAGATGCCATCAATAGGCATTCTGTTTAGAGAAAGTATCCCAGAAGAATGCTAGTAAAATTCCCAAGGAAAAAAATAAAGAAAAATACAGTATTTGCCTGGCCTAGCGTTGAAATATGTCCTACATTAGCAACTTCCAATGTTGATTCCATTAGAGAGAAATGTATCTGAGACCATGAAGCCAATTATAAAACTATATGATTGGCAGTCAAGCTCTGTTTTCTATTATTCATTATCCTCTTCAGTATTCATATATCTGAACTGGAAGTCACCTTAAACCCAATAAATTGTTCTTTTAAAAATGCCATAACCTTCTTTTCTTTTTCCAAAATGAGAAATACCATTTGCATTAACTATAATACTTATATATTGCATTAGGTATATATATTTAAATGGTTATGGAGATTCAAAAACCTTGTAAAAATAGTGTATTTTCATTCATTCATTTATTCAATGGTTGCTTAATAATTTCTATATGCAAGGCTTTGTTCTAGTTACTGAATGTTTATCAGGGAATAAAAAGTAAAACAAAAATGAAAATGCACAAGAAAGCCTGCCCAAGAGATTCTAGCAAAGAGAACAGTTAATGACCAGTGACCAGTAGCCCTTACTCACCCCTCCTTTGCTGGGGAAACACACTTCCTACATTGGCTTGGTTATACAATTTGTTTTAGATAATGAAATGCTAGTGATTATAATAAGTGTTATTTCCAAGCAGAAGCTTCTGTTCTCTTCTGTCCAGACAAAGACAATTCAGCATGGAGTACTCAGAATACACAAGTCACTGAAGAGCCTTAACCAATTCATGGAAATAAGATAGTTTGTGAGTAACTGATTGAAGTTATTTCTTAAGCACTTCAAGCTAAGTAGACTCATTTTGTAAATAATATACTCAGTACAAAGACACTGTGTACTCTTGGAAAAGAACAATAACAGAGTAGAATGTGCAGGACAGTAGAGAAGGCTATGTATTATCAAGTACAAGCATTGCCTAGGACCATGAGGGTAGACCCCAGTGAGAAAATGAGATTGTAGTTGCATTCTGAAGAATGCCAGGAGATTTACCATGAGGATGGACAAGCTAGCTGCAAGGCCTGCAGATGAGAAGCTGCTTAGAGACTTTGGCAATATCAATGAGTTTTCACTGGCTACAAGAAATAAAAGGAAGGTAGCTAGTTCGGAGGGATAATGGGCAATATAATATTAAGCCTGGGGCAAGTCATGGAGACATTGCAGAGTTTCACACAAAGGAATGAAAGACAGTATCTTTTTTTTTTATTATTATTAGATATTTTCTTTATTTACATGTAAATTTCTCCTTTCCCAGTTTACCCTCCAAAAACCAAACAAACAAACAAACAAAAACAAGAACAAACCCTGTTGCCCCCCCTTCCCCATGCCTGCCACCCCACCATCTCCCACTTATTGGCCTTGGCATTCCCCTACACTGGGGCACAGAACCTTCACAGGGCCGAGGTCCATTCCTCCTATATCTTAAAGTTCCATTTCAGCTGTCATTTGCACAGTGTTGTTAAGGAGGAAAGGTAACGCAGGGAGACTAGTTAGGTGATTTATGGAAAAACCTAGACCCAAGTATTACCTAAGTGATTACCTGAGTCCTAAGTGATGGACTCACCAAATACTCTGAACTGCTGCATTTCTGTTTAAGAAGTGCAAACGCTATGCATTGATATGTAGAGTATGGGATGAGAAAAAAGAGAACACTGTCCTTCTGTAAAATGGGACAGACTCTGTGACAAGCACAGCATCTGTGCTTGCTTTTGCCTTGATTAGAAATAGGTAGGTCTGGCTATGTAGGCCAAGCTGGACTTGAATTCACAACTGTACTTCCTCAACACTCTGGATGGCAGGATCTCATATGTGCACTTCCACTTCCTGTAATTTCTAGTGATAGGAGAAGCATCCAGCATTGGTACAAGTGCTGACCACTTAGTGTTACAACAAGCTATACCCATTGGGCTTATGAAGCACGAAGTGCTTCCACATCACTGCTAGCAATGGACCACAGCCAGAGTAGTTCATGAAAGGTGAGTAGTTTTATCATGGAATTAGATATCATGTGTCATATGTTAGGATACAACATTTGCAATAGCTGTATCATTTTCATGATGTTCTTGTGTACTGGGTTTTCAGCTTACTGAACAAATAACCTCCAAATAAGTTTATGCTTAATTCTCCTTTGGAAGAAATTGTAGCACTGAATATTTCATTACATAAAGGTGTTAATATATATGGAATGCACACAAAATCTTGTTACATTCATGATCCTGGTAGTCTTACTGATCTTATAAGGTAAAGGAATAAGAGACAATGATACAAAGGAATGCCTTGGCTCATCTTCTATTTCAAGGTTTTTCTTTCTGTTTTTGTTGTTGTTTTTGTTGTACTTGTTGTTTTGTTGTATGGAAGTTCAGGAATATTGTGAATAAATGACTTTAATATGATATTGGTATCAAGTAGAAAAACAATTTGCTTTTAGTATTTTATTCTTATAGAATTACCTTTGATGCTTTAAATTTAAAGTTTTATTTTTCATTTTATATTATATTTATATAACATCTAGTCCTTGCTGTTCCCCCTCCAACTCTTTCTGAATCCTTGGACTCTCTCTCAAATTCATTGCCACATAGAGAGACAGACAGACAGACAGACAGACAGACAGACACACACACACACACACACACAGAGAGAATTAATGTATTAATATCTATTTACTATTGCTCATATGTATATGTGCTAAGGCTGACCACTTGAGAATGCATGATTCTCCCTCTCATGCAGCCATTAATTTCTTTTAATGCTTCCTGTAAGCTGGAGCCTTGTGAGAATGTCTTTGTCATTGTTGGCATGTCCATTATTGCTGGCATTATGCAGGTCTTGTTTAGGAGGCTGTGTTGTTGAAATTTTATGGTGTCAACTTTATTTGTCATATATAGAGAACATAATCAATCCAGTATCAGTGCTTCCTATTTATCTGGCTCTTACAATTTTCCAGCCACTCTTCTATAACTTTCCTTGATTCTTACTTGTAGGATTTGTGCTGTATATGAGTCAGTTGGAGTTGGGTACATCGAGGTCACTTATTTTCTTCTTTCTCTTATCAGTTATGGATCTCTGTAATTGTCTTCATCTGTTGAAAAAATATTTCTTTGATAAGACATGAGGGCTACAATTATTTGTGGGCATAAGGATACACCAAGTCATGGGGAGTTGACTGGGCTTATAGTACCAGACACAAATTCCCTTGTATGAGATTTGCTTTTAGTCAAATTAGACAGCTGTTGGCTACTCCCAAGATAAAAGGGCCATTGTTGCACCACTGATTATATCTTACCACACTGGTCATTTGGAGGCTTTACAGCTGGCTTAAGACTTTTCATTTTATTCGTTGGCAGTTTGCATGGCACTATCAGATACTATAAAAGGCAGGCCTCAAGGAGGCAACTTACAGGTCAGTTCCAGCTCTATTCTTACAAGTCTTCAGTCTAAAAAAAAATGAGAGATGTTTTCAAGGAGTAGCTACTTACACTCAATTCTGTGTGACAACCAAGGGCAATGGCAGTAGTCTATATTGGTGGGAGGGTCTCTTGGACGTCCTGATCAACAACCTGAAGCAAGGTTTCTCGTGTCTAGAATCGGCATTATGCGAGTGGATGATTTTTGCATTATCACCATGTGTGATGCAACTCCATTTAAACACCCATTTGTAGATGCATACATATGCTATACCAATGGAATGTGCAAAGTGCTATGATTTCACACCCAAGTGTGCTGAGATAAATGACACATATTCAGAGAAAATGAGTTCTGCAAGATTTGCCTGTAAATCCTTCTGAATGGAGGTGAAGAGAAAGAGCTGTGACACATTTGAAAACAAACCATACATATAAAAGAGAAGTCATAATTGAAATATCATCTACAAAAGTGGCTTCTGAACTAACGAGGGTTTTGACACTTGTGGACACAGGAGTTTTCTCCTTTCAAATATACTGCTGTACATAGTGAACAAGACAGTGATCATACCAGCAATTCAAACTTTCTGTTTGGAAGTCTTAGTTTAGGGATGATTGTCATACTTTAGAATGCTTTGTAATTTGTAGTCTAGGCATGATGGTATTTACTTCAGAATGGGTATCAATTGAGGTATGATTGCTTGGCTTAGCACATCATAATTGTACATACTCATAGGTTTCAGTGTGACATTCTAATAATACATGTACAAAATATGTAATAATCTGATCAAGATAATTAGGATTTTCATCAGGTTAAATGTGTCTCTGCTGAGAAGTTTTGAGGCCTCCTCTGTTAGCTGTGTGGGAGTGTGCATTAAACAGTTGTCCAACAGTTGTATGGAGCTGTAGAATATCAGAAGCTACTCTTCTAACCCTTCTGAAGCTGTGCACCTGATGGCCTCCCTCTCATTTCCTTCTGCTAAACCTTTCTGGGATCTTACTAGCTACTACTCTATGTTAAGTTTCCGTTTAAAAGATTTTCCATATATGAGTGAAACTAAGCCATGTTTTTTTTTCTTTATCTGTATGATTTGTCTTATATGAGGGTGCTGTTCTTTAGTGGCATTCATATTGCTCTGAGTAATATAATTTCATTCTTTTTGTGAAATAATACTCCCTTGTCTAGGAAAAAATAAACAGGATGAACAATACTCCTGAATAATACTCCATTGCATTTATGCATCATACTTCTTTATCTCCTCAACCACTATTAGGTATCTAAATTGATCTCCATACTGTAGGCATCTATGAATAGCAGTGTAATACATGCAAAAATGTTATATACCCATCTCCTTTCATTGAAAGGAAATACGGATTGCTCATGAAATTGGAAAGTGAAATGAATGGATGGATCATGAAGTCACTTCACTTCCAGTTTTCAGAAAACTCTTCATACTTTTCCCCATAATAACTGCACTAGTTTATATTTCCATCAGCAATGTGTGGGAATCCGTTTTCTGAAACTTCTCCAGCATTTGTTTAGACTGTCTATTTGCTAATATCCACCCACATACGGTAAGTCATATTGAGTGTTTCATTTATATTTCCCTATACTCATGCTCTTAAACATTTTCTAGTGTTCTATTTGTCTATCTCTCTATATTTTATCTCTTTGGTTAATGTCTATTTTGATCATTTTAAGATTTAAAAATTAAATTATGATTATTTGTCTGCTTTTGATTTATTCGCTGTTGAGTTGTTGGAATCCATATGTATTCCTGTCTGTCAGATGAGCTGTTTACAAACATAGCCTCCCATTTGGTCAGTTCGCCTCTCCATCCTGTTTATTTTTTCCTAGACAGATACTTCATTTGATAGATTCTTGTCAGTTTATACAATGCCTTAGTGTCATATTCAAAAGTGTCCAGAAATGTATCTCCAGTTTTCTCCCAGGAGTTTCATATTTTCTGTCCTTCTATGTATGTCTTTGATTCGTTTTCATTTAATTTTGACACAGTGTAAGAAACAGATATCCAGTTCAGTCTTCTGCATCAGACCATCCAAATTTCATTAGGGCAGTGGTCGGAGGCTTTCCTATTTTAGTGTACTCTCCCAGTTGTCCCTGCTTGCTGACTGGGGATCCTCTCTATTTTCCCATTGGCCTGTTTTATGGTGATAGCATACTGCTTTAAAGCTATAGCTTTGTGTAAGATTGCCTCCAGCTTAATTTTTCCTCTTCAGGGTTTCTTGACTTATTTTGCAGGGTTTTTTTTATGTCTCTAAACAGTTTCAATGAATGATTTATATCTTTTGTTTGTCTGTTTGTTTCTTTACTTCTGCCAATAAAGGAATTTCCTCTTGGATAGGGATTACACAGGATACACAGATAACTTTGACTACTAACAATTCATATTTTTTGAGGATGATAATATTTGAACAGGAGTGATGCTTTAGTGCTTAAGCGAACTCCTTGGCCTTCTACAGTAGACCTGAGTTCAATTCTCAGCCTCCACATGGCAGCTTACAAGCAACTGGATCTTCAGTTAGAGGGCATCTTATACCATTTTCTGGTCTCCATTGGCACAGGACATGCAAGTGGTACACAAAGATACATGCAAGCAAAACAAATAGATATACCAGAGAAATAAATATATTTTGAAAAGTTAAGAAAAATGTTTAAGAAATCTTTTAACAACTATTTTCTTTACAACTCCACCATTACTTCTCCTAAGTTTGTCTCTGTTTCTATGATGAATTACACTGCACCCTCACTGAAGGTAACACCAGAATTTTGCCAGGAATACTAGATAAATTGTGTAAGGGAGCTCCTTGGAGTCAGCACAGAACATAACAAACAATATTTTTCTTTTTAGCTCAAAGGAAATTTATTACCCAGGAGGGACAATGGAGGGGGTTGCCTCTTGATCAATCAAAGAAAGACACAGGTGGGTTTTTCGGAGTTTGTTTTTAAGGAGAAAATGGGAAGTCTGTATTAGGATGAGTTGGTAAATCCTGATTGGTCATGTTAGTCAAATAATGAATTTTGATTGTTGGACCTTGGTGTTTTGATAGCTAGACCTTGATGTTCAGTCTCGGGTATAAGTCAGTAGCCAAAAAAGGAAATAGACCTTGGAGGCTAGCTTTAGGAGTATAATCTGACAGTTTAGCAAGCAAGAGGAAAGGGAAAGGACAAACTTCCAGGTGCCATGTTTTCCATGTTTGGGCCTGTTATAGAGTCCTTCAAAGAGATTTTTTATTAGGTGGAATACAGATAATAGTGAATGAGGTAGGTGTCAAGATAGGAATGATGAGAGGTGCAAATTGAATATGTCTGCTCCAATGTTTATAAGGAAATTCTAAGCTGATATTTGCACATAAAATGAGGTTCTTTTTTATTAGATATTTTCTTTATTTACATTTCAAATAATATCCCCTTTCCCAGTTTCACCTTCAGAAAAAAAAGTTCCTCTCCTCCCTCCCCCTGCTCACCAACCTACACCCTCCTGCTTCCTGGTCCTGGCATTCCCTTCCACTGGGGCATAGAGCCTTCACAGGACCAAGGGCCTCTCTTCCCATTGATGACCAACTAGGCATTCACTGTTACATATGCAGCTGGAGCTATGAGTCCTACCATATGTACTCTTTGGTTGGTGGTTTAGTCCCTGGGAACGTTGGGGGTACTGGTTAGTTCATATTGTTGTTCCCCTATGGGGCTGCTTGGGTCCTTCTTCTCAAGCCTTCATTGGGGATCCTGTGCTCAGTCCAATGGATGGCTGTGAGCCTCTCCTTCTGTATTAGTCAGGCACTGGCAGAACCTCTCAGGAGACAACTATATCAGCCTGCTGTCAGCCAGCACTTGCTGGCATCCACAATAGTGTCAGGGTTTGGTGACTGTATATGGGAAGGATTCCTAAGTGGGGCAGTCTTTGGATTGTCCTTCCTTCAGTCTCTGCTCCATACTTTGTTTCTACAACTTCCATGGGTATTTTGTTCACCCTTCTAAGAAAGATTGAAGTATCCACACTTTGATCTTCCTTCTTCCAGAGTTTCTTGTGGTTTGGAGATTTTATCTTGGGTATTCAGAACTGCTGGGATAATATTCACTTATCAGAGAGTGCATATCATGTGTGTTCTTTTGTGATTTGGTTACCTCACTCAGGATGATATTCTCCAGATCCATCCATTTCCCTAAGAATTTCATAAATTCATTGTTTTTAATAGCTGAGTAGTACTCCATTGTATAAATGTACCACATTTTCTGTATCCATTCCTCTCTTGAGGGACATCTGGGTTGTTTCCGGTTTCTGGCTATTATAAATAAGGTTGCTATGAACATGGTGGAGTATGTGTCCTTATTACATGTTGGAGTTTCTTCTGGGTATATGCCCAAGAGTGGTATAGCTGAGTCCTCAGGTAGTACTATGTCCAGTTTCCTGAGGAACCACCAAACTGATTGCCAGAGTAGTTGTACCAGCTTGCAATCCCACCAGCAATGGAGGAGTATTCCTCTTTCTCCACATCCTTGCCAACATCTACTGTCACCTGAGTTTTTGATCCTAGCCATACTGACTGGTGTTAGGTGGTATCTCAGAGGTTTTTTTGATTTGCATTTCCCTAATGACTAAGGATGTTGAACATTTCTTTAGGTGCTCATCAGCCATTCGGTATTTGTCAGTTGAGAATTCTTTGTTTAGCTCTGTACCCCATTTTTAATAGGGTTATTTGGTTCTCTGGAGTCTACCTTCTTCAGTTTTTTAAATATATATTGGATATTAGTCCTCTATTGGATATAAGATTGGTAAAGGTCTTTTCCCAATCTGTTTGTCCTATGGACAGTGTCCTTTGCCTTACAAAAGCTTTGCAATTTATGAGGTCTTATTTACCGATTCTTCATCTTAGAGCATAAGCTATTGGTGTTATGTTCAGGAAAATTTCCCCTATGCCCATGCACTCGAGGCTCTTCCCCACTTTCTTTTCTATTAGTCAATGAATTAGTCTATCAGTGAATGTGGTTTTATGTGGAGGTTTTTGATCCACTTGGACTTGAGCTTTGTACAAGGAGAAAGGAATGGATCAATTTGCATTCTTCTACATACTAACTTCCAGTTGAGCCAGCACCATTTGTTGAACATACTTTTTTCCCCCACTGTATGATTTTAGTTCCTTTGTTAAAGATCAAGTGACCATAGGTGTTTGGGTTCATTTCTGAGTCTTCAATTCTATTCCATTGATCTACCTGCTTGTCACAGTTCCAATAGCATGCATTTTTTATCACAAATGCTCTGTAGTGCAGCTTAAGGTCAGGGATGGTGATTCCACCAGAAGTTCTTTTATTGTTGAGAATAGTTTTCTCTATCCTAGGTGTTTTGTTATTCTAGATCAATTTGCAAATTTCTCTTTCCAACTGTGAAGAATTGAGTTGGAATTTTGATGGTGATTGCATTGAATCTGTAGATTGCTTTCGGCAAGATGGCCATTCTCACTCTCGTCAAGGACAGATCAAGCAAATGCAATTCTAATAAAGATATATAAGGGTAAAAGATAAACTTGGGGACATGATTGTATTACATCTGGGATGTTTCTCTGTTAACAAGAAAAAAAAACAAAACTTCATTTTATCTCAGTTTTGCCTGTGTTTGTTTAATTTTGCTTTCCATTCCTTCTATCAGGGGTCACCTGTTTCCTGTCTGTGAATCTGATTTACTTGATTAACAGATTGTGACAGATGACATGGTAGATTTCTAATGGAATATCTATACATTCCTTTATTCTTTGAAACAATATTTTTAAATTTTATTTTATGTGTATAAATGGTTTACCAGCATGTATGTGTATCCAGGCACATGCCTATTGCATATAGTGGTCAGAAGAGGATCCTCTGGAACTGTAGTTTCAGATGGTTGTGAGCATTCTTGTGGTGCTGAGAATTGAACCAGCTCGTCTGCAAACAAAAAGCAAACAATCAATAAAACAACAATATCAACAACAACAAAAACAAAGGGCTTAACCACTTACTCATCTTCCCATTTGTTTCTCTTATACTCTTTCGAAGTCTTTCAAAGAGTTGCTCTAAAAATTCCATAACATTTCATTTAATCTTTGGAGCATAATGTGAAATAAGTAAGAAAATCAAGCCACTGCAACAGATAACCATGTGTCAGTTGTCTAGGATCTACAAGCCTGCAATTTTATTGAATGCAGTTTCAAATGTTACTCATGCAGCACCAGGAGAAGAACCACATTGGCATTATACACAACCATGAGTTAGGAAAAAAGTACTGTTTTATACCACCCTGTCTTGGAAAGTCCTGTTACATGACATTAAACATTGATGACTATTTCAACAATGATATTGATTACAATAAGCAGACTCTTGATACACATGAACTAGTGAGCTTAGGAACTAAATCTTATGGGCACTGCAATGCTATTTATGTCATAGCCAATATACATACTATATTTATTTACTAACTTTGCTTGGAGATTAAACTACAATCTGAGTATATTGTTGAAATATATTAATACACTCTAAATTTTTAAAAAATATGATATCTTGAGAAGATGATATGACCATGTTTCTATTTCATTGAATACATAAGGCCTAACATAGTCATTCCATGTTTGCAAATGTGGAAACTTTAAGCCCCATACTTTTTCCCCTCACTCTTTTAATAACAACAACAACAACAACAACAATAATAATAATAATAATAATAATAACAATATAAACATAATGATCTGGTTGAAAATATTGTCCTGAATGTTCTCCATCTGAACAAACTTCAAATCCAATCAGAGAGGCATTGGTTCCCTTGTAACGGTCCTGTCATTTATTAATTAATGTATGAGTGGGCCTATCTTACCTGGTAAGACAGTCTTGGCATTCATAGCTCTGACAGTTGGATAAAACTATTAATGTCTTTCTCCCTTCTCCCAGTAGTCTCCTAATATCTTCTAGCACTTTGAAATGTAAGTAGTAGTAATAAAGCTTCCAATCAATTTCAGCTTGATCAATATACTTTCCAATCAAGATGTATGGTGTCTTCAGCAATAATTTCTTATCGCTTCATTTTGTTGTGCAATTGAGAGGAATGTCATGCATCTGCATTTGGAGGATATGACTATTGATTAGCTAAACTGACTAAGTGCCAACATGCCCTTTCAAAATATTTGTTTATATCCTTATACAAAGGCCACTGTCAGTCTTAATCAGAAAAGCCTCTCTTTGCAGTTGTTGGTGGATGAGAATACTGCACCAAATGCTAGTAATAAATGATGACTGAGGAAATTTTCATAAATACTGCACTTACTGTCCCATCTCAGACTAAAGGTACATTGAAAAGGAGGAAGCAGGAAGAATGTAAGAGCCAGATGATGGGAAGAAGAATTAGAAAGAGCATGTCTTTTGGACATGACAGCAATTGCAATTGCAAACTCTGAATAGCTGTGCTTATTAACACTAGACTGCATAAGACTGACTCTGCCAACAGGAAATTGTAGATGTGGAGAAGTCATGAAGCCTCCACAGCACCCCGCCTCACACACAAACTGTTCAACTGTTGCCTACTGACAGGTTCTCAGAGCATAAGTCTTTCTCTTCAGTTGTTTACCAAGAGGGGAGCCAACTAAGCCTCTGTAGATAGTTCTCAACTTGCAGTGATTTGTATGGCCTTTTTAAAGGCAATGAGCCCCAAAACAAAACAAAACATTATTGTGAGAAAGAGATTTATAGGAAAAAGAGAGGTCAACAAGGGTAGGAACAGGAAAATATAGGGCTGAGGGAGAGTAATCAGAAATATTTTCATTGGATTTTAGATGTATTAGATCTTTCTTGAAGAAGTAATTTAATTTAAAATCTATAATGGTTGAATAATCAATTCTATATATTTTCTGTATACATTCACATGACACATATGTGGGGATGTACACATGCCAGCCAGTACATACACACACACATACACACACACACACACACACACACACACACACACATACACACAAACACACCCCCTCACACACACATCTATTAAAAACTATAAGTACTCCATTAGGTAAGCAAAAAAGTAATTTCTTCTACTGATAGATAGAAATGTGGAATTTAATTTTATTTAAATTATCTATATTATCTTCCAAGGACATGTAAGGTCATATAACTTAAAGTCAGCTAATGTCACAAGAATTAAAAGATGAAATTTCTTGCAAAGCTTTAGGACAATAATTTCTTTCTTAAATAATTGTATCCACTACCTCTTAGAGACAAACATTGTTTCTAGCTTTTGTTTGTTTGGTCTACTGTCAAAATCTTCATCTTTCTATGTCATCTATGTAGTAGAAATACATATTTTATTGTTTTACTAAATGAACTAACTCAGTCTATTTTGGTAATTAGTATAAGCTTCAGGTACTGTTACATAATAATAAGAATGCCTAGGGCAGGGCACAATGTAGCCATTTGTGGTCTGTGGTGACAACAATGTGAATAGATGGCCTTTTGGAAATGAAATAGAGACTCAAGAAATTCTGAGGCAGACTAGGCTTTTCTTTCTAATGACTAAACAGCTAAAACCACAAAAAGTAAAGTGAAAATGAAACAGGTCTTTGCCAGCAATCTTACAAGGAATATATAAAAACCAAGGATGTACACTATATCATGGGACCTCTGATTTTTTTTTTTTTTTGCTTTAAATGATATCCCAAGATAAAGCTCCTATTCTTTTTTTCTGTAGCACTTAACACCCAGTTGAGGGCCCATTAATGCAAACGAAATATAAATATTGAAACTATAATGATCACTCTGATGTTTATGCAAAATGACACCATCTCTCAAATCAAAGGTAACAGAGGATGCCAAGTTGAAGAGCTGAAGGGTTTAACTTTAATCTAAAAGTACCTAGCATCAGTTCACAGCCCTTGATGGGAAGTCCAATTCAGATCTTTATGTTGCAGACACATATGCCTTCCCAGTAATAAAGCATATGTATTTCTTCAGAAGAGTCCCAGATAAAAGTATGATATTCTCAGAAAAATTTTTAACAAATTGAATTTAGACATAGGACATGTTCTAGGCATAAATTTCAAGCAATTGTGGTTTATTTCCATTAATCATTCTCTGTAGGAACTCCTTGACAGCACTGACATAAGAAAAAGGTAAAGTGAGTATTTCTCAGAAATTGGAAGAGGCCAACAGGAGAGTTTATCAGCAAAGGGACCTTAAGGTCAGCCCTCTCACTGATTCAGTCTAGTGGTTTAAGGTACTTTTCATGTCACAATGGTAGTATAAGAAAAAAGGCTGGACTTTTTCAACTGATGGAGGAGAACTTAGAGTCTTATATTCCAAGGAATACCAACTCAAAACTCTGCTGAAATTCATTAAGCAGTGCATCAGTTAGAAGAGAGTTACTTGCAGATATGATAGCAGAGAGACAATGAGGTGGGGATCTATAGATATCTCATAGGAAGCCTTCATCTGAGTAGCATCAGGACATGCTTGTGAGGAAGATACCAGTGCTGGAGCAGGAATAATAGAAGAAACAATAGTGGTTTGCCATAGTTTATTTTACACACAAAAGGTGGAAAGAACTATAGTGCATAGCTTATTGGATAGAGCTCTCAAAATGGTAGTATCTTGGTAGAAGGCACCAGTAGTCCTAAACCAAGATCTTCTTATCTTCTGTTGAAAAGAACATGAAAGCAAGCAAGAAAAAGATAAAAAATTCAAATAACTGTATTACATATCAAAAGAAAACCCCAAACTATTTAAAATAATATCCTAAATCCACTGAAACTAAAGAAAGAGCAGCATCAACAAGTGTATAGCACCCAATTACAACATTCTAGGCAGACTGCCTTTATGATACAACACTTGTCGGTAATGCCTGAAGCCATGAGTTAAGTCCTCAGTGTGCACATGTGCTCATACATGCATGTGCGCACACACACACACACACACACACACACACACACACACACAAGCGCATGTGTACACACATACACATACACAATACATATAAAAATTAAGTAAGTTGGATTCCTAATAAGAATAAAATTAGATAAGAATGACAGAGCTACAAATAATGGAGAAAATTTAATTTGTATCGAAATATTTTAAGGTTTCATTTAACACTATGTTTCGGATGCTCAAAAGCATGAGCAAAGTGTGATTCGTAGAAGAAGATACAAAACACAAGGAATATAAATATCCATCTATCCATATATAAAATACCTGGTGCATACTGCTTCAGACAGAAACTATATTGATTAGGATGACAGAAAATTGAACACTGTAGAAAAACTATTTACCATTAATAATCTTCAAATAATAACTTTTCAGAACCTGGGCACTGGTGGCACACGCCTTTAATCCCAGCTCTTGGGAGACAGAGGCAGGCGGATTTCTGAGATCGAAGCCAGCCTTATCTACAGCGTGAGTTCCAGAACAATCAGGGCTACACAGAGAAACCCTATGTTGAAAAACGAAAAATAAATAAATAAATAAATAAATACTGGCTAAATTTTCTCCAAATTTGATACTATAAAGTCTGAAACTCAATGGAGTCCAAAGAGAAGACATATACATCAGACTATACTAAGACATCTCATAAACATAAATCTGCCTAAAGCAATTGCAAATATGTATTTTTGTATGTTTGAGCAAGATACACAGTATGTACAGAGGATCAAAGACAGAGAAAGGAGGAATATAGCCACAAACATAATGTAGCCCACAATACAGAGGAGTGTCACATTGTCATTCAAGGGTAGGAACAAGTAATGTTCAAGAAATGTGATTGTCACAGTTAAGAATGAAATGAATTCTTTTTTAGTAGAAATGCTAAAAAGGCAAAGAAAAAAGTGTACTGTCTGTAACTGGTAATAAGAATTTTTAAAGAACATTAGTAGGAAGAACAACATAAGCTGGCCAGACCACCGAGTGCTCCCAGGGAAAAGATCACCAACCAAGGAGTGTACAGGGAGGGATCCGTGACTCCAGATACATAGGCAGCAGGGGATGGCCTTGTTTGACATCAATGGGAGGGGAGGCCCTTGGTCCTGTGAAGGATTTTTGTTCCTGCATAGGGGTATAATAGAGGGGTGGGGCAGGAGATTGTAGGTATGTGGGGGAACACCCTCATAGAGGCAAAGTGGAGGGAGGAGAGGTCAGTTATGGGATGGGGGCTTGTTGAGGGGTAACCAGGAAATGGCATATCCATTGAGATGTAACCAAATATAATAATTAATCCAAAGAAAAAAACTTCAACAGAAATATCAGTGACAATAAATGAAAACTAGATCAAAATAGAGGATTTAAATAATCATACCTATTTTATATATGTATGAAATTCTCAAAAAAAATTTAAGGAGAAAGTAACTCATTTTTGCTACCTCTACTTGGTATTATAGTAGAAGTTCTAACCAAGATAGCAGAACAAAGAAAAGAATGAATACCCTAATATGATTTTATGAAACAGTACACCTGACTTTGTTCACAAACCACATGTCCTTTTATATGTGTGCTATCAAGGAATTAGTAAATAATTACTAGATTTGAAAAGTGAGTTTAGTAGCTTGAAAGAAACCCAAATCATTATCTCATATCTAATTTCCTGTTTCTAAGATGATTAACAAAAGTGAATTTAAATTTGAAGTCACATGCTTTTTATAACAAGATAAAAATACAACCAAAGTATTTTATATGTATGTATAAAAGGAAGGGAGAGAAAATACTATCTCAAGGAAAATAATTATTTAGTATAACTAATGTACATTAATAACAAAATGGAGTAAAATGGAAAACATTAACTGTAAACATTTGTATACTCTTTTGGATTTATTTATTTTTATTTTATGTGTATAGATGGTTCCATGTATTTCAGTGTATCATATATCTAGAGTTCCACAGAGGCTATAAGAGGTAATTTTGATCCCATTCAATTGACGTTGTGGGTGGTTTTTAGCTGCCCTTTGGGTTTTGGGAATTACCAGTGCCATCTTTCCAGACCCCTAAATAATAAATTTGATGGAATATTGTCCAATCTTATATAGCAAAAATGGACTGATGTGGCACATTCAGTGGTTATAAATAACTTTGGTGATATCAAGTCTCTCCAATTTAATCTGCAGGAGGAATTAATTCAATCAAATCCTTGGAAATTGTCTCGATGGTTTTGAGATTTATTTGAAATTGCAAAAAAAAAAAAACGTAGTATAATTAAGATTTTTTTTTTGTTTTTGTTTTTCGAGACAGGGTTTCTCTGTGTAGCCCTGGCTGTCCTGAAACTCACTCTGTAGACCAGGCTGGCCTCAAACTCAGAAATCTGCCTGCCTCTGCCTCCCAAGTGCTGGGATTAAAGGCATGTGCCACCACTGCCTGGCTAATTCAGATATTTTTAAACAGAAAAATTCTTTTCATATACACGCATGCAACACACACTTCCTGATTTCATATTTCTCTTCATAGCTAAAATCATCAGCAGAGCAGAATGGGCATTGTAATATTAGCTCCTAAATCTCACAAAAGCATCATCTGAGGACCAAGTGTTCAAATCCCTGAAACTATGTTGGCCATTTCTCATTCAAACCATTACATATCATCATGAATATTGGAGTGACAGGGCAGCAAACAAATACTTGCCAAACATACATGAAAACCTGAGATTGAATCCCAGAACTACAAGCCTTGGTTGGGATAAATGCATCTTTCTTCCTTGGAATGTATAAAAGGTCATAACAGTTCAAAAAGAGACAATACGAAACAAAGCATCAACTACAAAATGGTCACAAGTTTAAATATACCCTTGAGTAATGAGGACTCTTTATGGTCAATAATAGCCATTAAAGAAAGGCAATTTAAATCACAATATAACAACAATATAATAACAATATTACTGGGATGATACTTGGAGCCCACATAATTATAGATGCAATTATTCAGCCATGTCCACAAATAATGCATAACTGAGTGGATGTTATTATATTGAAATAAAATTTATTAGTGATTACAAAGTGGAAAATTTCATAAAGTTCACTTTTTACCTTTTCTTAATAAAAAGTATAGACACAATTCCTAACTCGTAAGAAGTACTGAAGCAGATGGCAAGCCAGATTCAGCCAGTAGAACATAGTTTATAGATCCTAGTTTATAGATGTGCAGTGATAATTCATGTGACAATTTAAAATAATCCAACAAGTTTGAAAAGTTTTCAGCAGTTTCTTAAAGCATTAACTATGCATGTGTCATTTGATTCAGCTCTTTTATTTTACATGTTTATCCTAGAGGAAAAGCTGGCCATGACCACATAAAGACTTAGTTGTTGCTTGCAAACTGGAAACAACTCAAACATTAATCAGCACATGGATAGTAATGTGAATAGATGGTATATATAAGAAATGCAATTTCAGCCATATGGAAAAAGAAGCTCTTAATAGACAACAGAGAATGTCTCTTAGATAACTATGCTTTGTTACACATGGTGGATGGTTTTGTTTATAGTAAATTCTACTTATGGTGCTTAGTTCAAGAAAGAAGAAATACCCTAGGCAGGTGAGAGAGGGACTGATTAGAAAGGGCCACAGGGATGACCCTTTTGTGAGGAATGGAAACATTGATTACACAGTGTCAATGGTGACGATTTCAAAGTAAACACAGATCATCCACAATGGTAATGATTTCAAAGAAAGCATAGTTCTTGCACACAAAGATAATAAACTTTAAATATCTAAGCTTCATTTTGGAACAATTAAACCTCAATGACAGTGTAGGACATCTGTCCTCAACAACAATTTTATAAACTTTTATGTCTTATTCTAAACCAAAATTGATGGAAGTCCCTTTAGGACAATTCCTTTTTAAAGCCTGCCTCCAATTAAACAAGAGTCTGCTTAATTCCTTAAGTCTTTCAATAGCACACTAGGATTTAGTAAACAGCTCAGGGACATACTTAGATAGTGAAGCAGAGAGTAGGTAACCACAAGCATTTCTACATAGAAGAAGGAATGCATTACATGAAATACATAATATATATTGTGTATACAGCACTTAAATATTTGCATGATTATGTAAAAGCCCAGAAATCTAAGAATCAAGAATTGACCTCTCTTCCTTTCTAATTTGAATATCAGTTTTGATTTTCCCAGTCTTGTGTTAATAATGATATAAAAATGTTGCTTATGTACTATACCACTTGATTCTAAGTGCAGAGAACTGAGAAATGATACAGCTCAACTCCTCCTTCAGTTGATAAGGAGACAAGTACAGGAAAGAAAATCATCATTGTATCTCCTTTCAATTAGTACCTTCCACATGCCAATCAGATATCCATAAAAGTTATACGAGCAAGGTGCAGTAGATATACTTATTTAGATTTACCACAGATCTCAATGATCAATGGCACAATTTCCTTTCCTGTGCCCATAAGGAAGTTGTTAATGCACATACATACACACATATGTTCACACATACACACAAACACACATGAATGCTGTACAGAGTGAGCCATAGTGCAAAAGATTGATCTGCAAGGCTCTATATAAAGTAGTTTGATGGACACCCATAAGTGAACACATTGACCCTAAAGGTCAATAAGTGTGGTTTACAAGTTTAGTTATAGGCATACCGAGAGCAATTCTAAAAAAAAAAAAAAATCGAACAGAATGCAGTGTTTTCTGTTTTTCACATAACAGAACTTAAATTCACTACTGATTTTAAAAGGTTAAAATAAGTTCAGATATTATTGCTTTCATCTTACTGGTGAGTCCCAGGTGGCAAATCTGAAGCAAAATTGATGCACAAAGCTCTATTATTCTCATGTGCTTCTGCCTTGTAAAACTTATAACCCAACACAGCATTACTTCACAAACAAATGCTTTGCAAGGTTATTTTTTTTTTGTCTGATTTACCTTGAAGCTCCCTTCTTCCTAAGTTTTCATGGAACATTCTGAATATTACCCTGTGAACACAATTAAGGGTCACACAGATGATATAAAGAATAGAGGGTGAAGAAATAATTTTGGTTTCTCTTCCATGGGCTACAAGTTGATTTGTAGTCTACTATTCAATTCTGCAACATGGAGCTTAAGGACCAGGGGAAAGTGCAATGGCTGTTTTGTGTGATGAAAGGGAGAAGAGAAGAGAGGGGAAGGAGGAGGAAGAGCAAGGGTAGAGGGAGAGTTACGGAGAGACTGGTGTTAGAGTTTCTCAATTTCCTGCAAGGCTCTGTATAAATGAACAGCTCAGGGTGTGCACTCTGCTTAGAAACCGTTTCCTGTAAAGTTTGGAGCTAAGGAGATTTTTTTCAATGTCCTTTGTCTTTTGTTCCCAAGTTCCTCTCAGTTCATGAACATCTTTAAAAGTGTTCTTAGCCCTCATACATGCAAACTGGCCTATTCAGAAGGAAGAGCAAACATAAAAGGAATAGAGAGTGCCCAGGAAGCTGCAATCTAAGGGTGGGTATTAGTGACATGAGGGATCTGAGGAGCTACATGGAGCCACTCTCACAAACATTCTAAAAACACTCAACTGTGGTTTTGCAGTGGAGTGCTTCCGATTTCACCAAGAAGATTAAAATGCTTTGAAAGACAAGGAAACATTAATCTATACAGTAGTTATTGAGAACAGCACAAGAGTGGATTCAGTGGTGATCCAAACACATTTACGTAAGCATGAGTCATTTCTTCCTACGTAACAGGCTACTGAGTGTGATTTCTCACACGTGGTATTGAGTTCCTGTCTCTAGATATCAGTCGGACTTTCAGGAAATCCGATTAAATCAGCCTGCTCACAGCTATGTGACTAAATTTACCAATTGGTACAAGTATTAGTCATTAATTATGCTAAGACAATAGTGCTGCGTTAACTAGTGAAGTTGCAGTGCTTTGAAATAACAGATATTAACTGTCAATGTTGGCAGAATCCACCATATTCACAATAGAAGGGTATTCTTCATACTGGTTATATTCTTTTCCCTCTCCACCCCCCTTCTCCACATTAACACACTCCCAGGCTTTATTATCATTAATCTACTTTAAGGTAAATACTTCAACATTTTTCTTTTATGGTTTTCACATATGAGGGAGAAGCTATGCTTCTCTTTGTGAGTCAGGCTTACTTTGCTTAGCAGGCTATTCGTCTCTTTTATCCATTTGCTGCAAATAAAGACTTTATTCTTCAAGCTGAACAGATTACATTCAACACGTCTACCATATCATCTTTATCCAATTATTTGTACTGTTCACAGATTTGGAAGAGCCTATATGCTAATTTCTAAAGTGGACATAACAAGATTGTATATAGTTGGTTTTTTTCTATATTTTAATAATTTCTTTTTGCATTTACACTTTTAACATTTATTTTATTTAATTATTTTAACTGTGTGTAGTCATGCATGCCTGAGTGCATGTGTGTGTGTGTGTTGTGTGTGTGTGTGTGTGTGTGTGTATACATATATGTGTCTGCTTGTGGGTGTGTGACTGAGAGTGCAGATGGCTCCTAGAGGGTGGAGGCATTATATCCCCTAGTGTTGGAGTTGGAGTTGCAAGCAATTGTGATCTGCCAAATATGAGTTCCAGAAACCAAACTCAGGTACCTTCAAAGAACAATAAGTGCTGTTAACTGCTTAAACACATCATTAGCTCCTACTAATAAATCTTTTTAAAAATAAAATTTATAGAAGCCTCTTGCTCTACCAGAGGCCATGCTGGTACCTGGAACCTTAGATAAAACCCCACCAATAGACCACAAACACTTTCTCAAAGCCCACCTAGCTTTTCCCATCAGTTCCCCCTATACTAACTCACAACATTAGCATAATGGAGCCTATAACTCCATTAGAAGTCACTGCTGTATCAGAGGTTATAAAAGACATGGACAATTTTCTCATTAGATACTACATGGCAAAAATAAGTCAAGGTTAAATAAACAATTTATATAGACCTATCACTCCTGAAAAAATAAAAGTAGTCATTAAAATTTGAAACTGCCCTCAGTTTGGGTTCTCTCAGGCACGAGGGAACAAAGGACCTGAAATAGAGGGTTTGAAATGCAAAGAGAAAACATGAAGCTAAGTTGCATCCCAATCAAGGCTTCAACTTTACTTAGAATAAGCCAGGGTTTTTATAGTTACAAGAGAAACCGAAACCAAATCTCTAGATTATATTGTAAAGAATGTTCAGGTGCCAAAGTCCCCAGGTTCAGTGGATCTTCAGGCAGTGGGCGTGTTCAGGTGATGCGAATACTCAGGCGGCTTCTTCAAAGACAAACCAACAGTCAACAGAGAGCATCTGTCTTAGTTCCCAGGTGTTACCCCTAAGCAGAGGCTGCCAGAAGTCCAATGACTGAAGTGAAGAGGGAAGGTAACAAAAATTCTCCCAACCAAAACAAGCCCAGGGTAAGACAATTTTAGAAGAAAAGTTTACCAGACATTAAAAACACAGCTAACACCAATACTCTTCAAAGTATTCCACAAAATAAAAACAGAAGGAACCTTGCCAAATTCATTTTATGAGGCCATATTCAAGCTGATACCCAAGTTCACAAAGACTCAACAAAAAAGAGAATTTCAGACCAATTTTCCCTCACGAATTTTGATGTAAATATGCTTAAATATAGTAGGCTTTATTCCCAGAGATGCAGGGGTTCAACAGATGAAAATATGAAATCCATCAGATGTACAACCTCAGAGTACACAAACAAACAAACATGACTGTCTCATTAGAAGCTGAAAATTGCTTAAACCACATGTAACACCCTTAATGATAAAGGTCTTGGAGAGATCAGGAATACAAAGAACTTACCTAAACATAATAAAGGAAATTTACAGCAAACCTAGAGCCAAGTCAGTGCAGAGGTTTCTCCGTTCTGTATTCTTCCTGAGGTCATTCCAGGTTTACTTAGAATCTGATCTCCTTGCTTGAGAATCCCATGGAAAACTACTCAACTCTATTGTAGGAACCAAAGACCACAAGGTCCTAGTTAACATAGCTTCTGTTGAAACTGCTTCACACTGCTTACCCTGTGCACTGTCCTACTCCTAGTAAGATACTAGGGACATGGTTTTTGCCTTTAAAAACCCTGGGCAATTCCCAAGTCCCTGAACACTTAGACATGGTCCCAGAGAGTTGGAATGAAGACTTTTAATTGGCTATACACTGTGTGTCAATGGTCATCTCTGGTGAATTCCCTGTACCACTGCCCTCATTCATTTGGTACTGAAATCATATCCCCACAAAACACACCAAATAGACTCATCAGTATATACATGTACATATATAAATGAGTATACACACAGACACACACCAATAATATTCAAACAGAAAAGAGGAAAATAATTTGAAAAGGAGTGGGAAAGACACCTGAGGGGTTGGAAAGAAGAAACACAGGAAGATGTTAAAATGAAGAAAGGGAAAGTGGAAGGAATACAATTAAATTTTATTAGAGGAATAGAGAGATGGCTCAATAGCTAAGAATATGGATTACTATTGCTAAATACTGAAGTCGAAACCCCAGCACCCATATGGTAGCTCATGATGATTTATTTCTCAGGGGATATGATGCCCTAGGGGCACACACAGTACATAGACATTCAGGAAGGCAAGAAAACTAATTATAGTACACAAACACAAAATAACTCCCAGAGATGAAGATGACAGGATAAATGGAGCACTACCTTACTTAAGAAGAGACTTATAAGATTACAAAATTCCAAGATAAGGAGGAAATGTTGAACACATCCAGGGTCAAGAGAGCAACTCCTTCAATGAAGTATTCAGCACGTGGCAGCACCTGGCTGTCTCACAGTCTTGGATGCTAGAAAAATGTAGCACAGTTATTTGAGTCTTTCAGGTCTTAATTAGAAGATGGTGTAAAAGAAAAGAGCATTTTGTTTTCTATGAGACCACAGCAGAGAACATGATCTACAGCTTAATGGTCTGTCTGGTTTTGTTCTTTGCTTTTATTGTACATTATTTTATTTCGTTACCCTATAGCTGATCAGATTCATTATGACATCTTCATACAAGTATATCGTAGTATGTTCTTAGTCATCTCCGGGTACCCTTAGTCCCACTTACTGGTCTCCTTCCTTCCTCCCAGCAAAGAGTCTTCCTTCTGTTTTCATGGAGCAAATATTACATTTCCCTTCTTTTCTCTTCCTCTTGTTTTCATTCCTTTCTCATACTCTGCTTTTAGCCTTCATATACTGCACACACACACACACACACACACACACATACACACACACACACACATGCCTTAATGTTGTGCACACATATAGATACACACACACATATACACACACAATGCATGAGTGCACATGCATGCACACACCCATGTATATACATAAATTTAATCTAGATTTTACATGTGGGAGAAAATCATGTTTATTTTCCTAAGTATGGCTAATTCTGCTTAACATTGTAATTCCTGGTCCCATTCATTTTTCTGCAAATGTAACTTTATTTTTCTTGGCAGGTGCATGAAATTATGTTGTGTCAATATGCCATTTTTCTTTATTCATTCATCCATTGATGGATGTCGTGACTGGCTCTGTATATTTTTATTATGTTATGAATAATGCAGAAACTGGTTGAATACTTTTGGTATTTACCCAACAGTATATTTGGATCACATGATAGTTCTTGTTTCTAGGTGTTTTGGTTTGGCTTGGTTTTTAGCCATCTCCATGGTTATTTTTATAGTAGTTGCACTAGTTTATATTTCAGTTAGCAGTGTATAAGTGTTTATCTTTGCTCTCATCCTCATAAGAACTTGTTGTCATTTACTTTCCAGCTAGTAGCAGTTCTGACCGGGAAGAGATGAAATCTCAGTATATATTCTTAATAGCATTTCCCTCATGATAAGGATGTTGAACAGTTTTTCAAATATTTATTAGCCACATATAAATTTCTCTCCTCTGAGAAGTGGTTCATGAATTCAATAATTTATGTATTTACTGAATAGGAATTTGGAGAGTTTCTGTCTATGTATCAGTATCACCTTTGAGTTAAGAACAGAGTTTAAATTTTAGAACAAAAAAAGGTTTAAAATAAATATCACATACAAATAGTATGTGAGGTTTATATTTCAGTATATAAATAAAGCTTTGTCTGAATGTATCCTTATTCATTTATTTATGTTTATCCTATGACTGATAGGACAGAACGGGACATATACAGAATAATGACAGCACTCACCGTACCATGTTCCAAGCCTGATAGTCTCCCTCTGGTCCTTTTGAGTTTCCAGCCCCCATTTTACACTCTGTGACTTTTAACAAGGTTTGGTTTAATCCCTTTTCATCTTATGAACAATATACGATGCTGTGTTCTCTTTCCCCAGAGCAGACTAAATCTTTTGCTACCTAGCATCTGAGACAGTGAATACATTAGCAGCAAATAATCAATCTAAAAGACAAAAGACAATTCCAGCTAAAATAATCTCCACAATCGAGTGTGAAGGCAGAATAGAGTCAGTGTTGGACATGCACAGACCACTAAATTAACACAACCTCTCAAGTCGACATTCTCAGGCAGCAAAGTGGCAAAGTGGGCAGGAGAGGTTTTATGTTATTCAAGATTTGAAATGACAACGGTGGAGTGTGGTTTGGGTAAAACAGAGCAAAAGGAAATTAGAAAGGAATCCACTGGAGCTTGACACACAAAGCATTTTCATTTGAGCAAGGATTAATAACAGAATCAAATTCCTTCCTCCATCAGTTCAGTCACACTGACTGCATAGCTAGAATGAGCGATGGCCATATAACCATCAAATGAGAAAAAACTGGCCTGGACTCTGCTGAAGTTATCATACTTAGCCAATGGACAGAAAGTCACTAGAATGATTTGTACTTCTAGGTCAGAAAATATATCTGATATAGTTGTTAATAAAACTGCAATAATAGACTTCATATAATAGTGCGAATCTATGAAAATGATTCTATTTCTAGGCTCTAGCTGGTAAGGAAGTTTAAATTCTGGAATTTATGAAGCAAATTTGCTTTTCATTCATATTTCAAATATTTTGTTGTTTGGCTTCATACAATGTACCAAGAGTAACAAGTCCTCCCTTTCTTCTACTGAGCACAAGGGTAGCTGACACTGGCAAGGGGACAGCAGATGGGATGGGATGCAGTTCAGGATTATCCTTGACGATATGGTGTATTCCAGTGTAACAAGAGAATGAAAGAAATATTGAAAAGAAGGAAGGAAGCGTGAA
This sequence comes from Montemys delectorum, assembly GCA_019843815.1. NCBI lineage: Eukaryota > Metazoa > Chordata > Mammalia > Rodentia > Muridae > Montemys > Montemys delectorum. The sequence continues at coordinate 23,819 of JADRCD010168940.1, read as the reverse complement.
ATGGACAGTAAAGCTGTCATTATATATTAGAATATATCAATTAAATAACATAAAAGTGATAGAATTTTATGTAGCTAAAATAAACTAACCTCTACGTATCCCACTTAGGTTAGAGATGAGAATAAGGATTTCAGGACCTGTGATGGCCCATTCGAAGGCCCTGCTCTCTAGAAGCATTTGCATGCTCTATCATGATTTCTTATATATTGCCTGTACCCTGGACAGCTTTCTGCCCGACCCTAACTGCTGTTGCAGGTTGGGGGTGGGTTGAGGCAGAGTCAATGACACAGATTCCGGGAGCAGGTGAGAAATGCTGCAGCAAGCTCATCTGAGCATGGCTGCAAGCTCCCTTAGTGTCATCCACCCATGCCCCCATTGGTTCCAAGAAAGTATCTGTTCTAAGCATCAGTTTCTTATTAGTTGACATTATTTACACCAGCAATCCTTGCTGTCTCAGGCAGTCCTCAATTAGGTCCTCCTGCAGGAGATGCTTCTGCAGCTCCATGGCCCCCAACGTTTACATAGAGACAGCCCTACTGTTCCTGCTCCACTTATGGGTAAGGAGAGACTTCTTTAGCCTAGGGCTATTCTGGGATCAAGGTATTACAAACAAATAACTGATAGCAACACAGAATGAGTCAAATGATGGTTATTTATGGATTAAGATAGGTTAAAGTTTGGCCCGATGGCCCAGGTACTTATGTGGATGAATGGAAGAGCATGGGTTGGTGAAGTAAGAAGTCAATCTGGGTTAGTTTTAGTATGTGATATAGGTTTTGATGGCTAGACTAAGGGTCCTTGGGCTTAACTTATCCCAATGCTCTATGTGCAGTCAAGGTTATCATAAAATAACCCATATCCACAGCACAGCCAGTGAAAGAGCTGGTGTCTCAAGGAATGATCTTTGCTTAAGGGCAAAGATCAGACTAAAGTCAAACTAGTTCCTACTGAGCCCAGGTAAATGGCTCACTGAGCCTGAGAAAGTCTTATCCATCAAACTTACTCTCTTCAAGTGTTTTTTTCTCTGACTAAAGTAGCATAAAATGGAAAGAGACTAGCAACCAACCAAAGTATATAGAGAAGGGGACTATCTTTTGTAGATAAATTACCCTGAGAGGCAGCCTGATTTTTATTTCTCATCTCCCATCAGTGTGTTATTTCTTGTCTTCACACAAATGCAGGGAGGTAGAGTCTACCATGTGGGATTCACATTTTGTTTACTACTCATGTTTTGAAGAATTTCATGAGAAATTCTAAATTCTTAAGGGTATCATTTTTTTCTTTCTTGTTTTCATGGTCCCAACTTTGTAGTTTTAAAAGTAATTTTTATTCCCAATTGCTAAGGCTACTATCTTATTGAAATAGACTTCCCATTCCTCCTTAGTTTCCCTCTTCCCCTTCCTCTCTCAAGTTTCTGTACTTTAGAAAGTCCTGATAGCTCTCTCTTTCTAACACACACACACACACACACACACACACACACACACACACCACATATACACGCACCACACACACACACACACACACACACACACACAAGCGCATTCTAGTTATCTTCCACTTTTTGGTCCCAACTGCTAATCTAATCATATCATTTCTCCACAATAGATTAGAGAATTATCCTGGGGCAAGAACCTTCAGCCTGAACATTTCTTTGCAGTTCAAATATATTTTCAGCAGCAGGTAACTGCCTACTGAGAGTCCTCTCCAAGCTGTACACAGCACAATTCACTATAGCTTAATTGAAGCTTTGAAAGCAGAAGATAAGGAATCATTAGCCCATCAATGTGTTTTTCCCCTTCTGCACTGGGTGCTTATCAGTGCTTCAAGTTCACCACTGATATGGAAGCCAAAGATGCCTAAGTCCCTCTACTAATGAGTGACTCTCCTGACTCCAACCTCGTAGCTTTGCAGGGTCCCTCTTTAACCTTCTGAGTAGAAATGCAACTCTGCAGCCTTCTTCCCTTTTTCTCCATCCCTTAGATTTGCTCCAAGTCTCTGCTGAATTATATTTGAATAATTCATCCCACTCAATTTTTACTGAGTGACTAATGTGCTAATTAAGAGAGGAGTCATTTTAAGGTTGGATTCGGTGCTCATTACTAAACATCACTATAAAATATTCATATTGTATTTGGGAATTTGGGGGGAATGCAAAAAAGGACAGACATGTGTAAGCATGTTAATGCCTCTCAAGAAATCATAATCAAAATCAAGATTTTTCTGATTCTTGAATTGTTTATGCCATGTGGTAAATCCTTGGCTCCTCCATATCTTGCTGGATAAAATGCATTATTTAAGTAATGGATGATGTGGTTTAAAGCAAAATATCCCAACACTGTCTCTCTGCCTGAATTGCTTAAGTGTGTAAAAAACAATTGAATTCAGGAACAGGTTGTACCAACTCCAGGAAGCTCTCCCCATTTTTCTCAGGTTCTCTTTCACTTTCTTTCATGTATTTCTGTAGCTTGTGAGCTTAGTGTGGGGTTCCACACAATTCTATGAAGTATGCCATTTTTACCTGGCAAGAAAATGGGGTTTCAGAGACAAGTGTTTAAAAATTAACTTCTATAAGCTAGAATTATAGATGAAATTTTTTTTCTAGAAGTTATGGTCTTAAAGGTGAAAAGAAGACTCGAAATTTTTGGTTCTGGAAATACTTCTCAGTCTTGATTTGACTTACTATAACTTAAAATAATAATAATCAATGCAAAAACTTGAAGAACAGCATATTATGCTTATTTTAATTTCAAAATAAAAGAGATGCCCTTTTCTTAATTAGTTAAAAACATTTCTCACATGCATGATTCTTTTTTCTTTAATGTCATGAGGATCAGAAATCTACTTAACTTTGATGATGTAAAATTGTAAAATCATCATCATTCTAAATAACAGAGAACCATAAATTCTTATAGATGTGCAAAATTTAAAAGATTATATATTTCTGCATGCATGTATTACATATACATATATAAAAATTTTAGATTCCATATATCTCTATGAGTTTATTAATGCAGTATTTCACCTCTACCCTAGAATGCATTCCACATAAATAGCTGAGTTTGCATTATCCACTTATTAGTTACGTGATCAAGATATATTCTGTATTCTTTTCATAACTGCCAATGATCTCATTCTTTCCTGGTAAACCAAGCTTTTGGAACATTCCAATACTTAAGGAAGAACTGGGGAAATCTTGCTGTTGTAGATGTTTGGGATTAAATATAGACACATCTCAGTGTTTAAAAATTTAGGTAATAAAAGTAATATACAAGTAGATCCTTGACTCAGTAGACATAAAAGTGGTTAATAGTTTAACTTCCTGTGGCTCAAGTTGTGATTTAAAGGTAAAGTGAAAGTTGTTTCAGAATTCAACCTTACCAAATAAGAAGCTTCCCAAGAGCTCAGACTCCTTTGGAAAGGGCTTCTTTTCCAAGATTAGCATTAACCTAAAAGCTGCATTCTCTCCACCAGAAAACCAGAGAACCTACAACTTCCCTATTTTAGTGGAGACTAAAGAGATACCTATATGCTGTGCTAAGTGAAGTTAGAAAAGCAACAGAAATATCAAAATATACAGACAGAATGGAAGACATTTCAAAAATTAAAAGGCAAACTTCATAAGAAACAAAAGAAGAACATCTTAAAATTAAATACAAACTTTAAGAAATGTTAAACAGGGACAGTGAATGCTTAAATATGACTATTATTAAAAGTTCTCATCTTCCCCCTGAGAAGGAAGCAAACACTTGGAATGGTGGAAGAGTATAAGATATATCACTGAAAGATGCAGGGCAAGAAAAATCTCTACCATGCAAACAAGATAGTAGGGGGAATCCAAAGCATAATCTGGGATTTTTGCCAAGTTGTCGTGAGGTTGTTTAGGTTAAGATAGAATGTGAAGACCATGAAACTGGTCCCAGGCCATTACCAGATCCTTCCTTGGTTCCCATCACTATTTTTCCATCAAAACAATGACATTTTTTCCTACAGCTTCAGAGATTTCAGTCCATCGTTCACAACTCCACTGCCTGTGCCAGAGGCAGAAAAGAAGATGATAGCATAGACCTGCTTTTACCTCTTGACAACTGGGAAAGACCTGTTAAAAAAGCTGTATGTTTCAAAGCTGTGTTCCTAGAATACACTTCCTCCATGTAGGTCACCTGCCCTTCAGCTTTTTACTTCATTGATGAGGTTTGCCTTGAAAAAATCCACTCTTCCTTCTGAAGCACAGCCAAGTTGGGGGCTCAAGTTTTCAAAACACAAACCTTCCTTGGAGGGAACTTCATATCTAAATCATCACAGATCTACTAGAAGACCAAGATTTAGTATTAAGAAGACAATTATTTCAGAGATTTGCTTATAGGTACTTAAGAAAGAAATTTTACAGAGATCATTTGATTTTCACAGCTGCTTTGATAAAGTGACTTAGCAGTTTACAAATGGCAAAGCTACAACTGAAGGAGAATTTTCCCCAAGGTGGAAATTTACAATAATGAGTTTTTTGAAGCCTTCAAAACCATTAAGTAGGTCAGTGAGGAGGATGTTTTCTTTCAATGTATAGCAATGATGGACAGTTCCTTTCTATGTAAAAACATAATGATAAGAATGATTTGTTATTCTTATCAAAGTACAAATTTCCGCTATTTATTTCCTGGGTTTTCATGTCGTACAATACAATTCCACATGTACTTGTTGCCTTAATAAGTTAAAAATAATCAGCATGTTTAATTTCTCTATATTGTACTCCTGTTCACTGGTTTAAGGTTTCTGGTGAGAGAAAAATAAGCTAGTTCATCTGAGGAAATGCTAAAGTAGTGAGTCAAGCATAGAGAACCCCAATGTTGTGGATACTAAATGCTATGAATACCAGGGCAAAGTCAGGACTCTGACTTCAAATTTCAACACTAAGTAAAGTTTCAATGAAAACATCATTATCCAGGAATCAGGCAAAAGTAACCTTGATTGGTATCTCCACACAATTATCCTCTAGGCCTTTATTTGTCTGTTACTGCATGTCTACTCTGTAGAATGGTCCGGCTCCTTTAGAGTTCCAAGGAGGAGAACAACATGACCAGAGGAATCCAACAACTAATGACTTGAGAGTTTCTTGGTTCTGAGAATCACATATATCATTTAAAAGGTACCAGGAGTCTTGACTATTGCCCAATTCAACCTCCTCATTTCCAAATAAGAATTTTAAATTGCCAACAAAGAAATAATAGAAAAACAAATGTAAAAAAACTCAATAAAACACCAAGCCTCCTGTTTCCTAAACTAATGCTCTGTTGTATCACAGTAAGCAAAGCTATTTATTTATTTATTATTTATGTTTTGCAGCATATAATATTCAGCCAGACTAATCTACATATAAACACAAGATTTTTATTTCCCAACTGCCATGCTCACATTTCAAAGATGCAGAGAAGAGTCAAAATGAAGGTGATGATTCAGTTAGGAAGAAAAGACAAGAGATTTGTCTGATGTTGCTCAAGGGTATCCATGGCTAAGACCAGGCATTCAAATTCCTGAGTCTATTTAGAGTTACAATGTCCATTTTTATCTCAAATGCCTCCAAATATAGCAATAGAAATCCTGTTCCTTTTCTTGTTTGTGTACCATGGCCAAGGGCATCACTGAATAATGAACTGCTATAAGCCTAACAGAAAAAACTATCATGAATCTCTTCACTAATTAAGGGTTAAGAAATTTATGGTATACAGTAATGCATTTACAAGATGAGGAACTGTCTCAATTCTTTCTGACACTGCTGCTTCTGCTGATATTTTAAATAGACTAGAGCAGATTTAAAATATGTTTGAAGAAGGAGGTGTGCAAATACAAAGGTAAACACAAATGTCTTTTGAACACCTTATATTAAAGTCAGTGGGGGAACACTTGCTATTTGGAATAAAATGGATATACATCAATTAAACATAAGAAAGATACCAGTAGCATGAAAATAATGAAATAAAGCTGTCATAAGGGACTCAAAGGAAACAAGGATAGTTCACAAATACTGCAAATACTAGAGAGACATAGGCCCCCTAATAAATGAGGAGCATGAAATTAATGATGAGTCTAAAATGGTAGAGATAATGAACTCATTTGTAAAATCAGTCCTTAACAAGAAAAATGAAGATAGGAAGTCTAAACAATTAAGAAGTAATGAAAACCTTGCAAAAATAGCTGTTGACAACGAAACAGAGAAGAAAAGGCCAGTTCTATTTTGGGCTGGACCAAAAGTGCTATCCCACAGCAATGTGGAAATTTATTATGTCAGTAGTAAGGTACCTAAAATACTATGCAAAGTTTATGGCCATTTGATCAGCTTTATTCTTAGAAATAAGAACAGCAGACAACTGCTGGGTCTGGAGTCAGTCAGAGAAGGTGCTCCTAACCCCCAGACATGGGGACCAAGGTAGTTGAGGGGGTCTGTTGGAGTGGGGTGGGGGCTGGGGACATTTTCTTGGAGAAGGGGGTAAGTTGGGATGCGGAATGTGTGGGATGTGGAATAGTTGGAGGGTGGACCAGGAGAGGGATAAACTCTGGACTGTAAAAGAAGAGAAAAGAAGAAGAAGAAGAAGAAGAAGAAGAAGAAGAAGAAGAAGAAGAAGAAGAAGAAGAAGAAGAAGAAGAAGAAGAAGAGGAAGAGGAAGAGGAAGAGGAAGAGGAAGAGGAAGAGGAAGAGGAAGAGGAAGGAGAAGGAGAAGAGGAAGGAGAAGGAGAAGAAGAAGGAAAAAAGAATTGATATACTCAAATCTCCAAATTACTTCAAATCATGCCAAGACTTGAGATGAAGAGGCAAAAAATTTATAAAGAAACCATTTTGCTTGTTTGTACATGTATAAATGAGGATAAATATACCATAGGCTGAGAAAGAAAAGCATTTTTCTTGTGCTTACATATTTTCACTTCTGAGCAGTCTTGCTAGATGTGGTATAATCTGAACAGCTCAAAACTGTCTTGCTTATAGAAATTTTTCAATACTTTCCTTGAATTACAGAAAATAATCAGCTAAAAATAAGATTGATTGGCAACTTTAACTAGGATAACAGAAAGGAAAGAAGGATGACAAAATGACAAATGTCTGCCATTATGTCTTGTCTGTCCTATGAATACACACTTACCACTTGTTGAAAGGCACACACACATGACTGAGAAGTTCATAGTGAAGGAGAAGCCTGTGTTTCCCCATCGTCAGAGCTTTATTGTGTTCTCTTGTAGACATAGCCACTATAAGTCAGATGTTAATAAAGCTCTTTAAAACAGGGCATGCTTCTCCTTCCAACGCTTAAAGTCACACACGTGGGTTGAGACAATCAGTAGAACCGTGGTGGAAGAGTGAGTAGAGAACAGGGACTGACAGAGCTGGGAGGCCACATGTGAAGACTTCAGGCTCTCTCCCACCAGAAATCTTAAACCAGTCAACAGGAGTAAAACAATATAGAGAAATTAAATATGCTTTTTTTTTTATTTTTAACTAATAAGGCAACAAGTACTTGTGGAAAGTTTATTGTATGGCATGAAACCCCAGGAGATAAGCAGCTGAATTTTGTACTTTGATAAGAATGACAAGAACTCAGTCTTTTGGAGATCTAGAGAAAGAAACAAGTAAAAATAGCAAGGCCCTAAAGGCAAGAAGGAGCTTGATAAATCTAAGACCTCCAAAGAACAACAGTAGAGCTGCATCTGGTTACACTCATCCTAACTGTGGAACCGAAGAGGTAGGTCTGGGGTTTGTAAAGCAGAGTAATGTAAACTACAACTGAAAATTTAGATCACATACTAAATGCAGAAGAAGCCACTGAAATATTTTTAAGTGAATTATGGTGATGTTATTTACTCCTTTGAAAAACAGCCTCCTTCATAGCAAACAAGAATGATTTGTCTGAGAAGAATATGAGCATGAGATTGCTGTTGGAAAATACAGCAAATGGTTAGCAGTTTCATGCCAAAGAAACCACAGCCACACATTCGGGAAGCCCTGTTACTTCTAGTGCTAACCAGCTGGGAAGCTGGGGCAATTAAAGTGATCATACCTTCAGGATTAAAACACAAGGTGCCCCTGGCCCAAAGCTCAGGGATTTTTTTTTTCTGAAGAAGTGAATAACTCACAGGCTTGCCAGTTTTTTCCTGTATTCTGAGAAGGAACAGAATCCCAGGGAAACGTAAGACAGTTGGGAGCACTGAATATCTGTGGCTCCATGGAGATGAGGTAGGAGCACAGATTCTCTAACTGTACTCTATCCCATAGGAAATAGTGAATAGTCACCAGGGATAAGACGCTCTTAGGCTGATGAATGCTAGCATGCTGAGAAGCAACCTCACTGGAATGCTGAAGAAAGAAACGTGTAGGAAGATTACATGGAGAGGTCACAAAATAATCAGAAGTGGAGAGGAGCCATGTTACTAAATCATGAAAGCATAGAGCTGCTTAAAGTGAGGAGAACAATGCAAAAGGAAGGAAATAAAGAAATAGATATGTAGAAGAGAAACCATACTTCTCCAGGGTCTGTTATTCCTGCCCCCACTGCTCCGGATAGAAGCAAGTGCCACCCATGTTCAAGGCTTGTTTCTGTATATTGAGTTAAAAGAGGATGTAGTTCTAATATATTCAAAAAGGGTCTGACTCCAAAAACCTCCAGACTGGGAAAGGAAAGGAATAGTCAATGCTTATGTAGCTTCTGCTCTTTTAAGAAACAGTAATCAGTCTGTGTATGTAATTTGGAGAGCAATGTAAATTCGGAGAGGGTTTGTTTATAATTGGGTACTAATGTGGGAGTATTGTGCTAATGAAAGAGTCAAGAGGGAGGCAGAGGCTGCTCTTTAATGGATAGTTTGCAATAGGAGTTATTGTAAGACAGTAATTTTACTTAACAACTAGACCATTAGTTGGTTTGTGAAGCCCTGTTATATTTTTCTACAGCACCTTTTCAGTCATGTTAGGTAGAAACTTGGCTTAGATTTTACCAACACTATGTGGATTCATAAAGCAGTTCTTTCTTTCTACAAAGATCTTCAAGTACACTGGGTGATGCTAAATGCCACCACATAGTACAGGAACAGCCGATTCAATTGCCTCAGTAATGAGCAGCAACTGATATGTGGTTTTCCTAAGACTGCATTACTAAGATGACTCCTGTTCATATGAGATCCTGTGTCTTACACTATGTCTTGCCCATAGTCAGGAGTTTGGTGCCTGGGTTTTCAAAATTAAGAAAACATGATACAATGCAGGTATTCTCCCTCAGTAGACAGTCCAATGTAATAGTAAAAAGCAGAGTGGAAGTGAAAATACCCAGGCTGGAGTCCTGTAATTCAGTAGTGATTACTTTGTGAACGTAAGGAACGCTTTGAGCTTTACTAGTAACACTATGGTGTGCTTGCAGACAGGAGCTGGCTGGCTTGCAGACATGGCTGTCCTCGGGAGATGCCCAATAAGCAGCTGAAAGAGTCACATGCAGACATGAGCTCCCAATCAATGGACAGCAGCAGGGGACCCCAGTGGTTGAATTGGGGAAAAGCTGGAAGAAGCTGAGGAGGAGGACAGCCCTGTGGGAAGACCAGCAGTCTCAATTGACCTGGGCACCCCAGATCTCTAAGACACTGAGCCACCAACCAGATAGTATACACCAGCTGATATGAGGCTCCCAACATATATACAGCAGAGGACTGCCTGGTCTGGCCTCAGTGACAGAAGATGCACCTAACTCTCCAGAGACTTGAGAACCCAGGGAGTGGGGAGGCCTCAAGGGGTGAGGGTAGGGGAGTGGGACCATCCTCTTGTAGACTGGCAGCAGGAGGAGGAGGTATGAGATGGGGTGCAGTCAGGTGGCAGACCAGGAGGGAGGTGATCTGGACTGAAAAAAAAAGATTTAAAAAAAAAGAAGAGAAGGTAAGCCTGGAAAAAATGTAGTTACCATATACTCCCTTGTATTATAACCCTAAAATAAATTTATACAGAAACTGTATAATTCTGCTCCTGGGTTATAGAATCAAACTTTTCCAAGACCTTGTATAACAATCTAAAAGCAAACGGATCAGTATGCATAATCTAAAACATGAACAAGTAAGAGCATAAGGAGCTAGCGCCAAATGACTAGGTAGAGGATGTAAGAAGGAGGATACTGATTTTTAAAGAACCACAACAGTCTTTGGAGACTAGGGATGTAAATGGGAATGATAACTCCAAAAATTAAGGCACAGGTTGCCTCTGCAAGAGGTCGGACTAAAGAGGATAGGGCCACTACTGGAAGGAGGAGAGATCTCCACTGCGTGGGTGGGGTTTCTTCGTCTAAGCTGTGGGTACGTGGGCATATGTCATTTACTATGCCTTTTCATATTTATTGAGTTTTCAAATTAATTTATTTGCTACTTCCTCTTCTACTACACTAGAAGTAAGTGAAGTCATGTGAAACATAGTAGAGAAACTATCACTGCTTACTAATTCACAGTTTGCTAGTAGTTGTAATTTGTAGATACCTTTATTTATATTCTCTTAGTGGGCATCTTTCAACATCAATTCAGTATATAATTCATAGATGATAAGTAGATGGATGATAGATTGATACATAGACAGACAGATGATAGACAATTAGATATCAGTTACATATAACTAACACAATGAAGAAACTCCCCATATACACACATATAAAATTAGACCTTCTAAACCCAACAGACTTTCAGTTAGTTCCATTACTCCTTTCCATCCATGTCTACATGTTATCACCACAGTAGACACTGTACAGGTCAAACAGTTAAGGTAATACCGTATGACATTGGCCATCAATTCATTTAGACCAGATGATGAGATAGAAAATGTCCTCTCTAATTCTCACCACACCATTGTTATCAATGGTTTTGTATGTTATCAAACTAGAAAAGATAATTCTCACTACGGTATTTTCTTAAAATGGCTCATAAGCTTAGTGTGTAGACAGCTTTCAAGTTTTATAAATTTACCTCATACCTCACTTCAAGAAACCTCACAGTGAGACCATACAAGTTTTGCTGAATTTCATATGATGAAAAGACATAAAGGAATCTATGAAAATCACCAAACCACAAGTTCAGTGGTACTCAACACTATGAAGGAGAAAAAGAAGTGGTGACTGGATCAGGGGCTGATAGGCAGCAAGCTTATCAGTCAAGAAACACTGTGTCTAGGCTGCTTGAGTGATGCTCACAAACTCTCACCAACAGTCAGAAGCACAGAGGCAGAAGATCTAGTAAAACAGAAGAGACAAAGGACAGTTGCCTTAGAAAGCACCTATTAATTCTAATACCTGGGATTCCTTTCTTCTTTTCTGCTAAACTTTATGATGATAACTGGAGGGCATCTATCCAAATAATCCCAAATTTCCTTCTTGAACATCTTAACCTTTTTTTCAGGTTTCTTTTTTATTAGGTATTTTCTTTATTTACATTTCAAATGCTGTCTTCTTTCCTGATTTCCCCACTGAAAACTCCCTATCTCATCCCCCCACCCCCTGCTCACCAACTCACCCATTCCTGCTTCCCTGTCCTGGCATTCCCCTACACTGGGGAATAGAGCCTTCACAGGATCAAGGGCCTTTCCTCCCATTGATGTTCAATAAGGCCACCCTTTTCTACATATGTATCTGGTGCCATGGATCCCTCCATGTGTACTCTTTGGTTGGTGGTTTACTCCCTGGGTGCTCTGGGGAGTACTGGTTGATTCATATTGTTGTTCTTCCTATGGGGCTGCAAACCCTTTCAGATCCTTGGGTTCTTTCTCTAGCTCCTCCATTGGGGACCCTGTGCTAAATCCAGTGGTTGGCTGAGAGCATCCACCTCTGTATTTGTCAGGCACTAGTACAGCCACTCAGGAGACAGCTATATCAGGCACCTGTCAGCAAGCACTTATTGGCATCTACAATAGTGTCTGGGTTTGGTAACTGTATATGGGATGGATTCCCAGGTAGGGCAGTCTCTGGTTGGCAGAAATCTTGTTGGATACTTCTGGCCTTCTTAGAAATGGGAAAAAAATACCAATGGGAGGAGATACAGAGACAAAGTGTGGAACATCTTAAGCTTTAAGCCCTTCCTGATTCTCTCTCTCTCTCTCTCTCTCTCTCTCTCTCTCTCTCTCT
>JADRCD010168940.1:0-11603 GCA_019843815.1 Montemys delectorum | reverse complement strand
CTCTCTCTCTCTCTCTCTCTCTCTCTCTCTCTCTCTCATCCTCTCTCCCCCTCCATTTTTTAATGAGACAGGGCCTCAGGCTTCTAGCCTTGCACTCACAATGTAGTTAAGGATGACTATAGACTTCTGATTCTTGTGCCTTTATCACCATACCCAATTTTATGAAGTTTTTCCATGCATGTTAGACTCTATCATTAGCCATTGAGCAGCAAGTCTCTTTTTAAAAGCTTATAAAAATTCAATTGCTTTCCATTCTGGACAAAGAAATACATTGGATAAAGAATCATTTAAACTTAAAATGCTACACGTATTAAACGATCTTTGTGCTAATCAGAGCATAGCCTACAAAAAGGCAAAGGAAAAAGTAACAGTGGAGCCATGAGCCAGAGACTAGCTCATTAGAACACATGACCTTTAACTATGCCTCATTGGCATTTTCTTCCCACAAAATATGACCACTTATATTAGACACCACGGAATCACATACCTGTTATAGTTAGGTTTGTTCATTGCAAATTGTATTCTGCAAACTAGAAGATAGAATAAGTAGTGCATCCAAGAGTATTCTTTTCTCAAGAAGCCAAAGGTATGTTCAATTTCCATGAAGAATGACAGCATCAGTCAAAAATTTACAACCCCCTCCCCCCCCAAATTCCATATAGCATTAAGTCTTAAAGGAAATCATGCTTTGATGTGGATATTTGCTTTTTATGTCAAAAAATATTATATTGTGGTGGCATTTGCTTCTATTTTCAAGTATATATTTTTCAAATAGTGACATTTTACCAATCAAAGTGTTTAAAATGTTGTATTATTGATAAAGGTACAAGTTGAGATACTCAAATGCTGCTACTAGATATGCTATCAGTAGAGAGAAATTTTACAGTGATGTATATAGTCTATGCAATCTAATACACCTTTAAAAGTAGTGTATCCATTTCTATGAATGTATATCCAGAGGATGTTAGTGAAATAATATCTCAGCAACAAGAGAACAGACATAATTTGAATTCAAACTGATTGTGTATTGGTTAAATGTGTGGGTACAGTCAAAGTTGATTTTGTATCCACAAACACACAAGTACACACACACACACACACACACACAGACACAGACACACACACACGTGCGTATACAATATATGCACATGTGCACACACACATTGTCTTGTCATCTCTTCCTCTTTCTCTCTTCCTCTCTTTCTTTCTCTCTGTCTCTCTCTCTTTCTTTGTGTAAAATTAACAAAGTTAAGAAATAATTTACATAGAATAATCATACACATGTGCACACTTGATTATTCATTGAGTATTTCTTAAATATTCCAGCAATAGTTATTTATTCTGGAAAATAGATTAAAGCTGAAAGCAAGAAGTATAACTTCTCCTTGTATAGCCCTCAGAATTATTTATTTCCAACATATTATGTATTACCTTTCAGTTAAAATATTATTAATGACATTGGAAAGGGCAATACATAATCTAGATTCCATTTTCCTGCCTGAGTTTGAAACAAAATAAAAATAAAACAGAAAAATGGGAAATACTGCTGTCTGGGTGGTATCTAACTTGTGTACTGGTTGGTGCTCTATACTTCAAATAGACTAAATATTCAACCGAAGACTCACTGGGCAAACACATATGCCTTGTAATAGCATGATAGCCATAGAAAGTCTATGTTTTATAGAGTGTTAAGTTTGAAATATACCAAGATCTAAGTGTGATCTAATCCAATTATGTTTATATCTCTATCCTATATTCTTTTCTATTGGATATTTTGTTTATATTTCAAATTCTATCATATATTCTTATCAGCAAGGTCCTTCTTCCAACTTGCAGTAATTCTCCTTTCATAATTCTCCCCAAGTAATAGGAAAAATAAGAATTCAATCCTTCTCCTAACAGCAAATTAAAACTTTCAATAGTATTGTACATTGTGGAACCTGTCTCACTCCAACATGAAACTAACCTAATTTAATCCATAAACAATACTTATTGTCAAATCCTCTCTTATGTACATGGCTTTTAAAAACTGTGCTCAGTAGATGAATTCATGTCCAATGAGTTTATCTTGTAGGTCTGGGGACATCTCACATGTGAACTGGCCTAAAAGCTGGGGTGTGTATGTCATAAGGGAGAAGAGCCCTCTCCTTAGATGTTTTAATTGCACTTTCATAAAGATGAGAAAATCTCTTGCCTGAGAAGCGTAATTGACTCCTTGCTTGTAATCTGCCTGTATTCTTTCCATTTGAATAAAACAGATTGTCTTAAATGTGGGTAACAGGCAAAATTATTCCTCATTCCCTTGCTCTATTAGAGTACAACCACCATAGGTACAAACACACCAGAGTGAATTTAGTTATACCAGCCATTTCTCTGTGGTGGTTCAGTATTGGGGAAACAGATAGAATGATGATAGAAATGTTTTTCTTTCTTTTCATTTTACTTCACATGTAAACTAAACAAAATTCTTCCAAAACATGAAGAAACCTCTGGGTCTCCATTGGAGTAGCATTAGAAGGATTCCAGATGTTCTTGAAGCTGTCCAAGCAGAAACATTAAGTATTAAAAAACTATTGTGAATCTCAGTTCCAGAGTTGGCCGGTAAGGATATTAGACATTGCCAATTCATTCTAAGGAGAAGTAAAATCACAAACAAACTGAAGAATAAACAGTTCTTCTGGCATTCATCAGAAAAATGAGATCACAGGGCAAACTGCCTGCCTGTAAATTGGCAAGAGAAACAAGGATATTTAAAAAAAAAAACTTACTACTTCCCAGAACAAAAACCCATCAATAGAACCCTTTTCAGGAACTAGTTTTGGATCAGGAAAAACAGATCATAATTTCTGAAAATGAGTGAGAGTTAAAATTTTCCAACTACCCAGTTATACACAGTTTTTGAGTTTTACCTATAAGGGCTTTACCAAGTTTTAACAATACATAGCAAAATTAAAGCAAAATATAAAATGAAACATACACACACACACACACACACACACACACACACAAATGAACCCTAATGCTTGCAGGACAGAAGTGGAAAGAAAAATATCAGGACATTTTGCTTTGCTATGAGATGCTAGTTTATGATAGTCTGACATGCTGGGGGTGGGGGGCAGGTAAAGAGCCATCTATGAGGACTAAATTGGATAGAGCCTTTGCCTGCTACTGTACACCTAGGCAACCACCTGTGCTGTTGAGGTAATAAACTCTAAAGGAATATACCTGTTCCTAAATCAGCATAATTTCTAACTATATCCAAAATTGTTTTTATATCCATGAATAAATGTAGCTCTTAGGGCAGAAAGGGACCATCACACAGACCCTTAATTGATCAAAATGTAGAAAACAACTAACTGGCTAAGTTATGTATGTATGTGTGTGTATACACACACACACACACACACACACATACACACACACACACACATATATATATATATATATATATATATATATATATATATATATATATATCATGTGTCTATACATATATACACATGTATCTCTAATGGATACATCTACAACAACACCTCTATGCTCAAGAAAGAAGCAGGGAATATCACTGAAAAGAGGTTATAAAGATTGTAAGAGTCAGAGGTAAGGGGATCTGCAACAAAATAGTGTATTATATATAGGACAAAGTGAACCGGATTCATGAAATCTTACCAGTTTTCTCACTTAAACAAGACCACCACGATATCAGTTGGCATCCCAATTTACATGGGAGAAACCTCACAATGTCCCACTCCTAGATGAAGAGCTACAGACAATTAATGGCTATGAGAGAGAGAATCAATCTTTCTCTGATATTTGGTCAATCCCTAGTAGCCAGCCTTAACCAACATATACGTATATATACGTATAAGCAACACTCAGTGGACTCAGAATCATGTAATTATACTCTCTCTGTGTGACTCTCCTCAGGTGCGTGCACACAGTCACACATGCACATTCACAAGCATAAGCAAAGCACACACACATACACCGATAATAAAGTAGAAGAGTTTATGAAGTTGAGTGGGAGTAAAGATATGGAAGAAGCTGCAGTGGAGAGAATTGGGGTGGGAGTGATGTAAACACAGCACAGATATATAAAATTCTCAAAGATAATAATGAAATAAATGTTTAATAAAACAGGGATTTACTTAAATAGAAAAGGAATACCTACTCTTACCTCCACTCAACCTTTTCTGCAGTGTAAAGGAGTATCTACCTCAACCTCTATACATCCATTTCTGTGGGTGAAGGGAAATTCCTACTGCCACTTAAGGCTTCTCTCCCTGTGAAGGAAAGGGGGTACTCATGCCTTGAGCTACCTAACTGGGGATTATGTGGGGAGAGGAACTGGGAAGTGCTACTGAAGCTCACCATCCAGGGACACAGGCTCAATAAAAGGCTGGGATTTAATTACAGGATGTAGAATGTTCCTCTTTTCTCATACCTTTTGATCTTAGTACAAAAGGTCTTTGCACCACAGATTATATCCACTATATCATGTTGTTGTGTGTGGTTTGCATAAGAATGATCCCCTAAATGTACATGTAAATAAAGAAAATACCTAATTAAAAAAAAAAAAAAGAATGATCCCCTAGACTCACGGATTTGAATACTTGGTCACCAGGGAGTTGCACCATATTCAGAGTTGTGGCCTTGTTGGAATAGGTGTGGCTTTGTTGGAGAAATTGTGTCACTTGCTTGGGCTTTGAGGTTTCAAATGCTCAAGGCAGATCCAGTGTCTCTCTCTCTCTTTTCTTTCTGTCCCCAATCTAGGTGCAGAACTCCTGGTTCTTTACTCAGAACCTGCTGCCATGCTTCCTGCCATGATAATAATGAACTAAACCTCTGAACCTGTAAATAGCCACAATTGAATGTTTTCCTTTATAAGGGTTACAAAGTCTATGGTCATAGTGTCTTTTCACAGAAATAGAACACTGAGTAAGACTTATTGGCATACAAATTTATAAAGCATACAAAAAAAAAGCAAGTAATACAATTTGAAGAAATTAAGAAGTTTCCCTAGCATTTAAGTGTGTCAGAGGAGTGTGAATTTTTAAAGCAGGTGTTCCTGAGAAAGGAAGATAGGGGAAGGCATGAGATGCTAGTTATTCTGACAGCGAATTGATAAGTCATTCACCCCGTTTGTAATAGAATAATACAAAGCAGATTCTGTCATGATCATATTTTTGGTCTACGTTTCCTAAATCAAATCTATCAACAATGAAGTTTATATTTGAGTATTTATGTTTTCTGTCTCAGGTACTTATATCTCAACAACTCTAGAACATCCAGACAAAGAATGGGCATTTATTTGTCCAGTAACCCAGATAAAAACCAATGTTGCTATTTTCTTTACAATTTCTAGCCTATCATATTGCTTTGATGACTATAAATAAAACTAAGAATTCAAAACACCGCAGTGATTTTGATACTGTTTCTTCTGATTCTCAGGGAAATACTAAGGGGTTGGGGAAAAAGCAGAGTATTGAATATTTCATCTCACTGAGGTCTAGGAGGCTTGATTTCCCTGTAGATCTAATTTCTTTCAAGTCTGAAATATTTGAGCTAGCTGAGTTGAGGTGACAAGAAGATATATTGAAATTTAGAAATCTGTGGTCTCTTCAGTGAGAATTCCTGGACAGATCCACTTCTTCTTCTTGCCTGCCAGGCAAACGAATACTCAAATAAAATGTGTGTTTCTATGTTAAATTGTTACTCTACAGAATGCAATTGACTCTCTGGCTTACACTTCATCAGTACCCTAAATGTGACTGAAATGAAATAAACAGTAAAGAAGCCATACAGATGAATTAGCCACCCATTTTGGATAGTCTAAGGTGTATTATGGGTAAAGACAATTCTGATTTTCCTCTGCAAAGCTTATGTGGAGAAATTTGCTTTTGAAGATAATGTGCCTTATTTCTATCTTTAAAATTTGAAAATTCAGACCCAAGTTTGCACTACATGCACAATGAAATATGTTCTAAAACCTAACCTCACAAGCCTATAGTACAAGTGAAGATTTCCAGTAGTTGAGACATTTACATGTTTAATTTGCTTCTCAGTTCAATTGAGAACTGTTTGTTGTTCTTCCTCAAAGCTGAAGAAGTGACACTTGCTAAGAGTTCACAAATTAATAAGCGTAAAACTCACATTTTCTTTCTTTTCTTTTTTTTTTTTTTTGTAATTGGATACAAATTCTAGAGCCCATCTGGTTTTGCCACAAACTTTTCTCAGCATTCTTAGAATATTCTGTTTTGGCTTGAAAGAGAAGTAATTTAGGCTAAAGTAGATGGCATGAAACAAATGTGCAAGGAAGGAAGTTTCTAAGAAGACGTGGAAGACATCTTTTTAAAATGTATTTATTCATTAATTAAGTGTGGGAGTAGGGCCATTTGTCTCACACCGAGGCTGTGTGGGTCAGAGGACCACATGTGGAAGTAGGTTCCCTTTTTCCACCCTGTGCTTCCCAGGGTGTGAACTCATGTCCTCAGATGTGGTAGGCAAGGAATACCTTTCCCTGATGAATCATCTTGAAAGGACACACTACTTTCAAAAAGCAATGTGAAAGAATACACTTTTCTATGGAATTGATTCTAAAAAGAGTTCATGCTTCTTTTACCAAGTGCTTTTCCCAATTCTTCAAGATTTATTTAAAAGTAATCAAATCAAATTAAGTCTGTTTGATTTCATGCCAGAGTAGCCCCCTGATGCCCTAGAAAGACACCAAAATTGCAGAGAACAGGGCTAGGACACAGAAAGAGATGAGAAGAGAAAAGGTTAATGTTCTTGAAAAAACTTAGGATTGAAGATAGATGTCAGGACCCAAAGGCAGAACTGGAGACCTGGAGTATTACGTTTTTGGAATGAAGGTGTTGCTAGTCTCAGAAGATGCATCCTGAAGTCCTGACCTATTTGCTCCCAGGAATGACCATCATTACTTGCAGTTCAAGGTACAAGCCTCCACACTTACAGAATCCTTAATACTGAGGGGGATCGGCTGCACAGCAACCTGCATTGCGCCAATTTGTGGTTTTATATTCCTGCTGCTCTCTAGAGGCTATATTTCTATATTCAAGCAGCCTCGTTGAGAATATTAAGTGATAAAACTTTCTGTCTTTGAAAAATGAGTCATACATACAAAAATAGTAGGAGAGATTTTGTACTAATTAGCTGCAAATAAAGCCCAAACATCTCTCGAAAACCAAATACCCCACAGCCTAATTCTATCAGCTCTTAGGGTTTTGTTTTCACCACAGGCTGAAATATATGGAGGCATTTTCAGTGTTATTCTTTATGGTCCTACTTTCCTCATCTTAAAAGATTTTGGAATGGTCTAGCTTTAGCTGAGAAGATGCTGACAGAGGAACACTCGTGTCATGAAATTTCATGAGGCACCCAATTTCATTCTGACCAGCAAGCTGACATTTTACCTTACAGAGTTATGATGTCAGCTCATTAATAAAAAGAAAAATCTTGTATTTTATCCTTGTTCAATATAGTAACCTCGTGAAAACACACGGTTTGTAGCAGTATGTATATATGTGTTTCATTGGATTGCTTGTTTACTGAGAGTGAGAGGAACATAGAAGGGGGGATAGAAGAAAGAAAAGAAAGAAAAAGCCCTCCAGGGCCAGCAAGACATTTAATGGGAAAATCTGCTGACCATACAAACCTGAAAACCTGATTTCCATCCCAGGACCAATGTAAAACTGGGAGGAGAGAACTGACTTCCCAGATTTGTCCTCCTACTTCCACATGTTTACATACACACACACACACACACACACACACACACCACACACAGAAACACACACTCGTGCACATGTACACTCATACATGCACACATAGAGAAAGACACACGCATGCAGAGAGAGAGAGAGAAAGTAATCATAGTAATAATTCTATTTCAGAAGGCAATTCACAGAAAACTTTCCTGTGGATAATGCTAACAGGCTGTAATGGCTATCCTTGCTTATCATTTTGATTACATCTGTAATTAATTTAAACCTCAAAATGAAAGGGTACTCCTGTGAGGAATTTTTGCTTAGTTTCAAGTGGAAAGACCTATTTCCATTCCAGCTCTTTGAGATGGGAAGACACACTTCTAATGTGGGTCATACCTTCAGATGAAAGTTAATATAAGGACATGGAAGAAGAGAGTTTTTGCTCTTTGACTAACTCTCTAGCAAGTCCCCTCATTTGCTGGCATTAGAGCCTACTTGAATAGGATTCTGGCATATACTGAAGAACATCTGAGATAGCCATCGTCATGAACTGAACAACTACTAGGTTGGTAGACAGCCAAAAAAGCAATGGGAAAGTAGTATATGTAAGTCATTCTAGTAAATCTAACGTATTATATATTATAAGTAATGTGTTATGTTTATGTGATATGAGTTGTGTGTTAATATGGTATATGACATATGCTGCATGGCATATGGTATATAAAATATAGAATGTAGAATATAGTATACATGAGATTATATATATCAAATATACATTATATATATATGTGTGTATATATATATATATGAGAGAGAGAGAGATGCATTCTCTAAATTCTATTATTAATCTAGAGAAGCCTGTCTAATATGCAGGCATAAAAATACTTGGGAAAACATGTCTCTTGAAGAGTATATGTCTCTAGAAACTGATACCCTTAAATTTTTTTATAAATGTATTATGAAAAAGACCATGCAGTTGGAAAAGAAGTAGGGTTAAAACAAATAAAAATGTAAATATTTTATGCTGTTACTATGGATCTTGTTGGTCATCATATGCTGTGCTATAAAAGGACCCATTCATGGGCCCAGATAGACGGCTCAGCTCTTTCAGAGAACCTGACTTTGATTCCAAAAGCCCACAATCTACTCTGATATGAGTACCAAGGGATTCAGTGTTTTCTTCTGGTCTCCATGGGCTCCTGCATACCTGGTGCACATAAACTCACGCAAGCTCATACTCATACATATGAATTAAATAGCGAAAATCTTTTGAAATAAGGTTCATTCTTTCCTTATATTACAACACTTGAGAACACATTTACTGTACACACTTTATTAATCTTTTTTTTTAAATTAATCATTCCATTCGTTTATATCTCAAATGATATCCTATTTCCTGGTTACCCCTCCACCAAACCCTCATTCCACATCTGTCCTTCCTCCTCCCTTTTACCTGTATGACAGTGTTACCCCACCTACTCACACTTTCCCCACCACCACTCCAGCATCCACCTCCTCTGGGGCATCCAGCGTCTCTGGGACAAAGGACCGCCCTCCCATTGCTGTCAGGCAAGGCCATTCTCTGCTACATATGTATCTAGAGCCATGGATCCCTCCAAATACACTCCTTGGTTGGTGGTCTAGACTTTGGGAGAACTTGGCAGTCAGGTCAGCCTGTGTTGTTCTTCTAATGGGGTTGTAGTCTCCCTCTGCTACCCCAGTCCATCTACCAGTACCCCCACCAGGTTCCCTGTGCTCAGTCTGATGGTTGGCTTCAAGCATCCACATCTGCATTGGTCAGTTGCTTGCCATATCTCCTCAGGAACTGCCAGTCTTGATTCATGTCTGCAAGCACCTCTTGACCACAGCAACAGTGTTGGGTTTGGTTTCTACAGACATGATGGATTCCCCAGGTGGGACCATTCCCATTTGACCCTTCTTTCAGTCTCTGTTCCATTTTTTGTCCCCATTTTTCATTGGGAAGGAATATTTCTGGATTAAAAAAACTTTGAGCATGGGTGAGTGGCCCCATCCCTCCACCAGGGGCTGTGCCTATCTACTGGAGATGGTCTCCATGGGTTCTATCTCCCCCTTCCCTGTGCATTATAGCTAAAGTCAATCCTGTTGGGTCCTGGGAGTCTCATGTTTCTCAGGTGTCTGGGACTCTCTCCAGTGGCTATCCCCAGTTCCTCATCCTCCTTGCTAAGGACTGAAAATGACTTGTCCTATTAGTAGAACAGTGACAATCTTTAAATAAAAGTGTATTCAGGCAGTCTTCTATCACATCTGGGCAATCAATACTTTGCTTGTTTAGCTGTTAGGCTGTCATTGTTGGGATAGGCTTCCTTCTTTTACTAATAAATACAATTAAATGTTTCAGCTCTCACTGTTTGTGTACATAAATGAAATAACGCTACTAGAAATATAAAGTTTTCTTGATACTTATTGCCAACAGAACCACCACTTTATCCTATTAACATACTATTGTCAAAACTCATGATTTCTAGTGGGTCCCTATTGTAGCCCCTATTTTTGGACCCAGGGGTTTTAGCTAGCTTCTCTTTTATCAGGTCTTTGTCAGAAGGCTAGTACCCCAACCCAAGCAACAACTCTTTACAAAGCATAGCAACACCTAGGCTTTGTTGGTGCAACCTGTCAGAGTAGTTTTTCAAAGTGACCACACTGTTGCTTCTTTCTTAATTGATGTAGGAGAAACAACCTTGACTTTTGACAAACCCTGAAGGAAGGGCCAGGAAGAAAACCAGTACAAGCACAAATCATGGTATAGCAGCTTGTACAAATGGTTGTTCTGAGGAGCTACATTGCCAAGATCTTGGTATTGAGGACATTAAAAGTTGTCTCTGCTTCTTCCTGTAAAAAAGATGTCCCGCCTCCAAGTTTCTCTCAATGTAAGTAGAGACTCACCAACAAGACCCAAGTAAGTCAATCCTAGAAAGATGAAGGTATCCTTTCCTTGTGTCCAGAATAAGGATTCACTTCCTGTTTCAAACTTTCTCTTTGCAGAGAAAGTGTCACTGGCAAGGTCCACTCTCATATGGACATATCCTTCCTCATCCTATACTCTCAACAGAATACTCATGGAGAATGAGAAGATCCTTCCATAAATGCTATACAGAGACAGTAAATCAAGGGATGTCTACAAATTGCAGTTTATAGAAATCCAAATGCACATTTGGAAACACAAATTTTGTTATTGCTTTTTGAGGAAAGAAACAATGTATCTAAGAGAAATGCTGCTCTTCTGGCTATAAAAATTACATTTTTCTATGATAGCTGGAAGGAGTTTACCCCAGAGTTGCAGCTTCTCAAACACTTCCTTCTCTAATAATGACCTGTGATATCAGTTTGTATAGCTGAAAGGCCCATGCAGTAACTGCCCTTAGAATACAAAAACCCCAGCTTCTAGAAAAACAAGAACAAAAGGTTTACCATTTTTAACATGCCTTCCCAACACATTCCATCACACCTATCTATGTATTTAGGAAATACAATAAAAAATTGGCAAAATTTGAGATCAGAGTCCCACATGACTTTTTGCACTCTATTGGCTGTCTATTCAAGAAGCTTGCTAAATGGGAAGTCAGCACTGAGGTGTAACCTCTCTCTGTATTTCTTCAGAGATTTCTCTTTTTCTCCTATATAGGCTGTAAGTGACATTCAAGAGAGTACTCAATCTGATGTCAGTTGAATAGTTGTAATAACAAAATCGTAATTACAATTATTATATAGCACAAGATGCACATGTTGACTTAATTTGTAGACAACATTGGGACAATTATATTCACTATATCATATACAACATACATGCATACACAACATACACCACACACACACACACACACACACACACACACA
>JADRCD010168938.1:0-12301 GCA_019843815.1 Montemys delectorum | reverse complement strand
ACCTGTGTTCACACCAACTCATGTTCACACCAACCTGTGCTCACACCTCTCACTCTATCAGTAAGTTGTTGATATGACTCTAACCTCATATCCATCTCCATCTTCTGACCCCCTCCAAGGTCCTAGTCTTTCACAGGTTTGATCCTTGCCTGAAATCTCACCTTTAATTTTGTTGTCATGTCAGCCTTCAGTGCTTCCTAGAGCGTATGTGGCCCAGTGTCTCCTACCTACAGCCCTGAATGTCCTCACAACACAAATGACTTAACTCTCTACCCATGTTCAGAACCTAGGTTAACCTACACCAGCCTCTCTCTCCCTTCCCTCCTCTAGGTACCACCCTACATCCCATATCCCTACACTTAGCATTTTCTCATACCTGTAGGGTGCACCATCAGCATTGCTTATCAGGATCACGGCATTTGGTGCTTTCTCTTCTAGAATAGATACAGCTCCACCCGAGATACAACAAAAGGACTTGAACATCTAATAGGAAATTATTTGTCGGCCATACTGCTGCTCTGTCGTACTGGCAAGCATGTCTCCTGGAGCAGGCAGCCACCTGCCGTTGACTCTGCTTGTGTGATGTACACAGGCTGAGCATGGATTGTTGGTGATGATATGAGCCCAGGCTGGGATGGGTGATGTAAGCATGGGTGGAACAGATGGTGTGAATTCCCTCTTTGGGAAAGGTCAGTTTCTTCTACATCCTCATTGTAACTGGCACACAGTAGACACTTTAGACTGTTGCCTTGTTCATTTGTTGCCAAAATCTAGGGAGTTCGAGAAACCCAGGACTTTTTAGAACAGGTCTTCCATCCTGCCCTGGGCTCCACAAAGGCCTTTGTGAGTGTCATTTGTTTACATCTCCCTAGCTCAATTCTGGTCACTCTGCCGCCACTCTGGCTTTCCCAGATGCCTTTGCCTTAGTCTCTCTTTCCATCCCAAGCTCCTACCCTGCTTTTACCCAGGCCAGGTCCCCATGTCGTCATCCAGCTTCATCCCTGGCTGCTTCCTCTGCATCCCCATTCTTCTCCTCTGCTCCAAGAACATTCTTACTTGACTGTCCTTATGCCCTGTGCTAAAATTTCAATTTGCCTCCCTGATCCATTGTTCTCCACTCCCCTACAAGGTTTGCAGGCTCTGACCTCTGTGGACCTATGAAGTGAATCCACTTGGCATGCTTGGCTTCTGTGCCCTGTTGGATTTAGCCAGTGGGTGGGCAGAGGAGCTGGTTGAATGGGAGAAAAGAAAGGATGAATTATTAAGTTGTCTGTTCTGTCTAGAACACTCATGCCTGCCTCCCTTTCTCAAAATCCAAACACCTGTAGGAAGATGTACCGACCATATCAGTGGCTCTGAGTTACAAAGTATGCTTCAAAAGGATACACATATGTACATATGTACTTATGTATATGTGTGTTAATTTACTATCTGTGTGGAGTTGTGCATCCTGTGATCTTCTTGTGGAGGGGTGATCCTCTCCCCCTTCCACCATGTGTGTCCCAAGGGCTAGGATTCCAGTGGCTAGACTTGAAGAACCTTAACCCACTAAGCCCTCATGCTCTCCCCATTTGTCGTGTGACAATGATTGACAGATATGTAACGAGCTGGGCCTTAACCTCCAGAGTCATCCCTTAACCTTCTGTTGCCTTAATTTTCCTGGATTGACACGAACAATGTCAACTCTCTCCAGATAGAACACCAGGCACATTCCCGAACCCCACTTACAGACGTCTCACTCCTCTGGTGTGCTCCAGTGTCTACAGCCAGAGACTGACAAGAAGTGCTAAATGGAATAATCCCAGGTGAGGGTCCTGCTGTGCCCCCAGGAATCCTTGTACATGTGGGGGAGGGCTTTACCAAATAACTCAGAGCACCTCTGCCTCCTGTTGGCTCCTTACCTGGACTTCCTTGGCTTTCCTGGACATAGAGGCTGGCTTCCCAGTGCTTCACCTTGCTTGTCCCACAGCACAGAATCTTATGTATCCCACTCTTTGCCTCCCCAGGTTACAAAGCTTGCGACCATAGCAGTTGTCACCCAGTTCCTTCTGTATAATTGCCATTTGGGTGTTCTGACTTCTGTAATGCAGCTCAGAGACATAGAATAGGAAAAGTGATGCTTCTAAAGTAAAGAGAGGAGATAACTCCACCACTACAGTGCCTGTGGCACATGGCGGCCTGACTTTAGTTTCCAGTGCCAGCCTGGTGGTTGTGCCTATGCCACTACAGGACTTCCGGGCAAAGACAGGCAGCTCTTCACTGGTTGGAGGCTCAAGGAGAGACCCTGTCTCAGAATTAAAGAGAAGTGACAGAGAAGATCTTGGAAGGGACTCACACGTGCCAACCTGGAAAAGAATGAAACTCTAACAGACGGCTTTCAGATGGCAATGGAAGCCACACTAAAGGAATGGTCAGAATGTACCTATACAGGAGGCGATGTGGCCTCAGGGTGACCCTAAGCACTTCTTCTCCATCTCTCCTTCCACATGCTGGTTCATTGGCAACATCTGAGAGCAGCCATCCAAGCAGAAGGTCCCAAGAGAAGTGGGTAGGACACAGGAAGTGCATTGTGTGCATAAGGGTACATTAGAGGGCATGTAGCTGAAATTGTGCACATGTATTATATATATATATATATACACACATATATATGAATGTGTAAACAGTAATATATTATATATTGTATATTATTTACTATATCCTATATACTACATATGTAGTATGTAGTATGTAAGAAGATGTTATATGCCTGCAATATAAATGAAAACAATCCCCTTCCCTGAGGAATGAAAAGGCTGGTGCCTCCCTGCTCA
Organism: Montemys delectorum; assembly: GCA_019843815.1. Classification (NCBI taxonomy): domain Eukaryota; kingdom Metazoa; phylum Chordata; class Mammalia; order Rodentia; family Muridae; genus Montemys; species Montemys delectorum. Next base: position 9,488 of record JADRCD010168938.1, on the reverse strand, counting down.
GATCCATGTCAGGAGCATGCGCAGGAATCTCTTATGAGCAGTAGCCAGCCTTTTTTTTTTTTTTTTTTTTTTTTTTTTGACATTTGGTAATTTTTTATTCTGTTTTATGTGAAAGTTAAAAGCTAACATGCGCAACTTGTAGATCTTAAGCCGTTTCTAGCTTGGTCTCAGATATTCATTGTGGAAGACAGTGACTTTTGATATCAGGCCATCAGATGACCCAGCACCCAGATGTTCATAACTGAGTGGATTCTGGGACTTTGCCCCCACTGTGTTTTCAGGAAGATAGTAGATTTCAACTCAAAGAAGAACAGAGAGATGTCATTTAGAAAAGAAAGTGACTAACCCCCACATTCCTTCTTGTCATGCCCTCTGAAGATGGCTCCATCTGCCTTTTCTATATACCGAAAATTTTCTCTTGAGACAAAGGACTTGACATCAAAGAAGAGAATTACTCAGACTTAATATAATCATCAAGAAACCCTACAGTGTCATGGGCTGTCTCTGACAAGGTAAATTCTCTAAGATCCTGGGGGACCAGTCTAACATTTGTCTCACTTGACTTAGGGTCAAGAAGGAAATGCCAGACATGAGAAGTACTCTGGAGAAAGGCTGGAAAGTAAGAGAGAGTCTGCATGAGCTGTGAGAGAGTCTGAGGGACAAGCATGGGGCTACAAGGTCAAGGGTCTTCACCAGGCTGGAGAGAGGATGGGCCCCTGTGCACTCACAGCTCCTAGCCCTATGAAGTCTCAAAGAAGCCTTTGGGAGGAGAGATAGGTGCCATACTGATTGGAGAGGCAGAGCCACACTCTTGCTGGATTCTGCAGTTGTGTTCTCCAGTTAAGTCTCTGCTCTGGATACTGAACAGAAGACAGGGATCCCACAGGCAGAGGACAGGGATCCCCTGGGCAGAGGGCAGGGATCCCATAGGCAGAGGGCAGGGATCCCATAGGCAGAGGGCAGGGATCCCATGGGCAGAGGGCAGGGATCCCATGGGGAGAAGGCATGGCTTTGACTTTTTGGTACTTTGGGCTAGGAGAAACCAGAAGGACCAAGATAGCTAAGAGGACAAGCTTAAGTTTATTTTACATCAATTTGATCATTCCAAGTGGCTGCCAACTTCCTTCTGATGCGAGTCCTGGGTCTTTACCATGTTTGGCCCACCGTCTGCCAACCTTCTGAGTTCTGTCTCCCTACTGTCTCTCTCCATCCATACCCCAGCTGGCTCTCATCCATTCTTCCTGCTTACAGCTTCAATCTATGTCAACATCCCTCTCTCCCCCAGCCTCTGGTAATTTGGGGGTCTTTCTCGGTCCTCACCCCCTGTGAGAGAAGGGAGAGTGTGTTTTCAATGCCCACTCAGTGCACTGCAAATGACCCTCGGAAAGTGGAGGGATAACAGCTTCTTTGACCTGAAGTTTATGGACATTGTTGGGGTTTCCTTTTAGTAGGAGTAAGAACAGTTTTATATTTTTACAATTTTTTTGAATAAATGGAAAGGGAAGATCAACTATGTCAGACATTTGTATTTGTCAACCGCCTATCACTATAACAAAGTTAAATCATGAGGGGAGAAGGTTTGCTTCAGCTCATGGTCCTAGGGATTGAGTCTAAGAACCAGTAGCATCAATGTTTTTGGTTTCTGCAATGGGTGTTATGTCCCAGGACAAAGCAACAAAGCCTGTATCACACATCCCAGGCAAGACACCAAGAGAAACAGAAAAGGCCTACAGTCTTTTGTTCTTCTTTGAGAGTTTACGACTTTCTTACCTCACACAAGTATCCAAATCCTAATGGTGCCATCACTTCAAACAGTGCAAACCTGGGGACCAAACCAACTGGATCTCCAGGGGGACTTCTACCCAAACCACCATGCTAATATTGAGGCAGGAGGGTTCTTCATGGTTACCAAGGCAATTCCTCAGAGCCAAGAAATACATGTATGGCCATCAGAGTTCATGACAAGGACATCCTCAGCCACCTAGGAAGACACCGAGTCACCCTAAATAGATTGTTGGTGAGAATGTGGGAAGCTGGAGGTTCTATTGGTAAACTTCAGGGGATGGGGAGAAGGGGAAAGAGCTCACCAGAAGAATCACAGAATCAAGGTCATGCAGCCTCTGCTCTTTCTCAGCAGCTCGGAAATACCCAGAGAAGTAGTCAGGTGCTGCTGGTCACCTGTCATACCTGGGAGTGGCTTCGTCCCATTACTTCCCACAAAAGCTCCACTGGCCAACACATCCCTGTCCATCACACAGGGTAAGAACAGAAGCCTTGTTGAGTTGTCCCACCTCCAACTACAGACTACAAAAATGATGCCATGCTAAGCTGACCCTGTGGACATGGTCTGTAGCAAGGCAAGAGAACAGTAGAAGGTCTGTGGTCAGGGAGCCCTGGAGCATCCCTGAGGGAGCCCTTATTGTCCTCTGTCACTGTCTGTCTGTCTCCACCCAAAGCTTCCACTGTGCTCTAGGAAATGGGATGCTAGGTGCCACATGGTACTGCTAAGATGGCAGATATCTGGTAGAAGGTGCCAGTGTTAGCTGCTGTACACCTAACTAAGTTCGTGCAAACCCAATGTTTCCTAGTCCCAGACAGACAGACTACAAGCTCTGAAGTGAACTAACTAAAGCATATCTTGGAGCAGTCCACACCACCGTATGTCTAAGCTTGACCTGAATCTATAAGGTCCTTCTGCTCCCTGCTGACAGCTGTTCTGTTCCATGTGGCCATTATCCCAAGATGATTGGGCTGGTGCTGGACACCTGACCTGCTCTGAGCCTCCTCTTCACATATGAAGACACAGAGAGCCTTCTTCCTCTGCTGGGGGAAGTAGGTCCTCTCAATGAGGACCAGAGCCTGATACAAAGCAGGTTTGTCAAAAGCTTCACATACTAGCTACCCTTTACCACACCCCCTACTTTGATTTCCCAATTAACTGAGCTTCACATTTGTCACAATGTCCCCAGATGGCACTCAGTCCCCTTACTTTTAACCCTTGCTTCTGCTGTTGCAGTGAACAAGAACCCCACTTTCCCCACTCATTTCTTGTAAAGTGTGTGGGCTTTATAAGCATGTCACCTTAGCTGGATCACGGTACCTTGTTGGCAGGCAGGTTTCTCATCCATGACATGGAAGGTTCTAGAAATACTTCCCACACCATTTCTGAAGTCTCTGAGCTGATTGTTTGCAGCCTGCGTGGTATCCTGGCACCCAGCAGACTCTTGGCTGCTGTTCATCATAGCTGAACCAAATGATCGTTGTCAACGTCACGGTGACTAAGGGCTGCTGGGAGGATTCCCAGCAAGAATGTTCTGTGTACATCCGTTTTCTCTTGCACCAGGCCTAGTTTAATGAGCTTTCGGTGACTTTCAATCATAGCACCCTCAGGCGCTCTTGAAATCAGAGGCAGTGGGACTCAACAGGAATGATCACTCAAGGCTTCAAGTAAACAGAGCTCTTCCTAATACCCACGTTTGCTGCACTGTCTTTTTTCTAGAACAATGAGCTTAAGTGCCCGTGGCAGCTCAGGTCTCATTTTGGAAGAGAGGGCTTGCCCCGTTCCTTATACTCCCAGGGCTTTCCTGAGCTCCTTTGCTCTACATCCAATCTCTTTTTGTGGTGCAAACCCTTAGCAAATTTGCATCCCACCAATCTCTTGCCTGCTCCTGGCAGAGGCTTGTGGCAAGTCGCTCAGTGCTCAGGCGAGCAGGTGCCCCTTGTGGGCAGAGCTTTCCCATGGTGCTGAGGAGCATTTGCGGTTCACTCCCTTCCTCATTTAGATCTTCCCTTGTGTAGTCCTCTAGTTACTCCTCGTGTCACCCTGTCCCGCCTCTTGTTATTCTGCAACTCATTACCTTTTTGTGCATTATGATCCTATTTCCTCCAGTTCTGTCCCACTTTTTATGTTTCCCCTGTACAAAACTAATTACACTGCACCTTCAAACTCAATCTCAGAGCCATCTTAATGGCTCATGTCTGCTTTTAATTAATGCTCTTTGAATGGAGGCTTTAGTGCCAAGTTGTATAGTTACCTCACTATCAAAAAAAGGAAGGATCTAATAAGAGAAGAGTAAGTGAACAGGACAACACAGGAGTTGAGATTTCCACACCTGACGCCGCCACCTGATTGTTCTTGGGTAACAGGAAGCATTATGGGCCACTTCCTTATAAATAAATTATTATTGACTCTGGGCTTCTGGTCCTGTTGCTCTGAACTTCTCTTAGACCTGGTGTGATCAAAAATCCCCAGGGGAATTAGCCAAACACAACTTTCTAGAGTTCTTGAAACAGGGAAGGACCCATGGATAGATTTCTCTGAAATTTTCTGTAGAACACTGCCAGTCCATCACCCTGTACTTCAGACTCTGTGCTATCTTAAGCCTCTCTTAGGACAGTCGATCAACTTGGTGGAAAAAAAAGTCAAAAGAGAAGCCTTCACTTTGGGTTGCTATTTAAAAAGAAAAAAGTGTCACAGAAAATAAAATCAAACCCTGCAGAACCTAAGACTTGGCTCTGCATGTTAGTGAAAAGTGTGAGCCATACAACATGGCCAAGCCAGAGCATTCTTACTGCTCTCTTGTGAATAATGTAGGACTGTGTGTGTGTGTGTGTGTGTGTGTTTGTATACAAATGTATATGCATGGTATGTGTTTTCTGTAAAGATACATATGCATTAAAACAGACGACTTCCATTGGGCTGAGTTTATTTTGTGCATTTTTGTTTGATGTTTGGACTTGAGTTCCTCAATATATCTTTAATTTTCTCTTATTTTCTCAAGACAAGAACTCACATATCCCGAGTTACTTTCACCCTACAGACCTTAAATGTCTGCCTCCTCCCATTGTGTGGCACCTACCTTCTACCTCAAACCCTTTCAATTAACTGACTTTCTTAATCTCAGGAATTAAACAACACAAGAGCATCAGGAAGTCCCTGAATCTGAACAGATTCAGTAGCTGTGGGAGAAAAGACATCAGCTGTCCGATCCAACTTATATAAGCAACAAGGACTCTGAGAGACACTCTCAGAATAGCTAAGCTGCCCAAAAAAGACTCACAACAACTGAGCCATGTGCAAGAAATGCCCTTCCACCCATTGAGCAGCCTGAGAGCTCTGCAGTGAGCTCCAGGCATTCTGTTCTCATGAGTTGTCACTCAGTCTGAGGTAGGCTTGGGTGATACATTTATCTTTAAGTCATCATGATCATGTTACATGAGCCCTCATTCAAATTCTTGTAAGCAACCCAAATATAAACTCATTAATTTTTCCAAGTTGGACTTTGGCCTGTTCTTGGTTTTCTATGTACAGTAAGTAGATATTTGGTCACCCCTCTATAGGCACAGTGTCACAGTAACACCTATCTGCATTCATAGGCATGACCCTTGACACCAAACTTCCAATGCATATTCTATTATTTAAATTTAAATAAGCATGCCTTTAATCCCAGCACTCAGAAAGCAGAGAGAGGCAGGTGGATCTGCCTGAGTCTGAGGCCAACTTTGTCTACATAGGGAGTTCCAAGACAGCCAGGGGTAGGAAAAGAAACCCTAACTCTGTGAGGTAGAAGTTTGCAGATTAAAACACCACACTAAAATTAACCAGACCCAAAGTCTCTACATCTCAATGAAGTTCTGTACCTTTAGAATAGACATTCTGAAACTGAGGAGTTTCACAGTAGATTTTGTATTTTCATTATGAATATATTTGCATGTACTTTTTATTAATAAGTAGTTTAAAATCCCACTGGGCTGATGGGAAATGATTTTGATCATAGGTGGAGGTCATAATCTCAGGGTCACGTGGGTCAGTTGAGATAAGACGTAATTCTAAGCCTGTGGGTATATTGAGGAAGCCTTGGATCTTGTCCAAATGGGAGATTACTTCCTGTATGAACATGTAGGGAATCTAATTGGCAGCCAATGTTTCTTTGGTCTGGAGTCCTGAAATTCTAGAAATGGTCTAGCTTTTCTTCCAGCTACACCTACCATCTGTAGAACTGGGACATTGTCTAATATATCAGGAATCACTGCTATACACAGACAAGATTTGGCATGATAAGGGCTCATAGATCCTTTAAAACTGTTCAAAAAGCTCAAATTAAGTCTCTCAAACCTGTGGGTATGGACATGATGTTATTGGACCCAAGAGCCTTTTACAGATATACGAAGTCCTTTGAGCTGTGATTACCCCAATTACCCAGGCAGGCTCTGGATCTAATAATGCCATCATGACAGGAGAAGCAGAGGAAAGTCTCCGCTCTCAGAAGGGAAAATTAAACCAGACCACATGAAGATGGAGGAGAAGGTTCAGGTGACATACCTAGAGCCACAGGAATTTGGAAGAGTAAGGTCTGTCTACCTGGGTCTCGTGGCAGGCAGTCTACCAGCACTAAGCTTTCATACTGTGCTGTCGAGTGAGCATGCACCTGTCATCTCTGCTGCCCCCTCGGAAGCCCTGTGTGCTGGTACCATTAGCAGACGAATGAGTACCATGTCCAAGCAGTCCCAAAGCTTAAAGTTGCCTTAGGGCACCTGGCAGCTTCACTGTGCTCTGGAACAGGGGAGGAATCATCTCAAGGCCCACACTTTCAGTGATGTTGTAGGTCAAGAGAATGAAGCTACAGAAAAGCAATTTTGAAACAAAAGATAGAAGAAAGCAGATGTGTACAGAGAATCAAGATAAAAAGAGGCCATACTTGAGTGAGCCATGCTGAGAGAGTTAGGGAAAGAGAAACTCCTGAGTTTAGGGGACAATTTAATACATAGAGCTAGTTCTAGGGTGTTAGAGGGACAAACGATCAAAAGAAAGACAAGGGAACTCAAACTGGTCACTGCATACCCTTCTGTGGTCCTAGAGCAGGGCCAGGAGTGAGTGGACAGAGGCATGTCGCAGAGTCTGCCAGGAGCTGGAGGTCAGCAACATTATCAGTAGGAACTCTAGCCATGGAGGAGAGAGGACTGTGGTGGAAGATGCCCAAGGAAAGCAGAAGGGAGAAGAGACAAAGCAAGTTCTGCTTCCCATCTGGGTCTCTCAGTGGCAAACGCAAGAAGTGAGCTGACTCGGGACACCAGTAAAAGACTATAGAATCCAGCCTGTCTCCCTCAAGGCAGACCAATGCATAGGGCATGCTCCAGAAAGCCAAGATTGAAGCACACACATTTGAATATCACACAGGCCAAAGCTAGAAAATCGAAGTGAAATTTACAATACTTCAAACTAAATGAACGTGAAAATGTAACTCATCAGAATTTGTGGGCTGTGGAGAATGCAGTGTGTATGGGAAGCTTCTGGCATGAAATGCAGTAATCAGAAAAGACAGGAGCTGGGAGATGCATAGTCTGCGTTCCCACTTCATGGGATGAGATAGAAAGGCAGGTGCAGCCCAGAGCAAGCCCAGGACCAACATGGTGAGACCTGAAAAGAAAGCCAAGGATGTAGGAAACAACACCAACAAGGAAAGTCAACACACCTGAAGATCAATGCTGTGGCTCTCACCAAAGTCACACCCTGAAACCAACCCCCAAGCTGAGTCCCTTGGGAGGTGATGAGGTCGTAGCTGGCTTCAGAGAGCTGCTACACCCCTCCCCATCAGTGTCAGGACATAGTGATAAGGTGCAGTCCACGAACCAGGACATCAGGTCTAGGGACTCCAAAACAGTGAGAAACAGACCTTTGTTGTTTATAAACCATTCAGTGTTGGGGATTGGTTCTAATGCTTGGAATTAATCAGGAATCTACATGTCTAAACGCTGAAAGTCCTTGCCCCCAATTGGTTTTTGTTTGATCAATAAAGAGCCAACAGCCAATGGCTAGGCAGAGAGAGAGAGAGAAGGAACTTTTAAATTGCACAGGCGAGGAATTGGGAGGAAGCAAGACGGAGAACCACCATGACTCAGGAGAGAAGGATGGGACTTAAGGAGCCACAGGCCACTTCCCCTCTTGGGTCTAACACAGCAGGGGAAGGTTTCGGAGCCTTAGGAGTACTGAAACAGAGCATTTGTTAGTAGAAGAAGGTTTAAGAATGCCCAGACTTTGAACTAGTCCTGGCATATCATAAATTAACAGGCGTGTCTGTGTGTGTGTGTGTGTGTGTGTGTGTGTGTGTCCTTCATTAGCAAATTAGATTGTTCCTGGGCGAGCGTTCGAGTGTGTCCTGATGAGAGCCAAAGCAGTCTAGCCAACTATGGTTAAAACTTGGCCTCTGGTACTGTCCTATATTAGCCTTAACAACATAAGGAAATGAGTACAAAAACTATATATACCTGTACTGGCTAGTTTTGTGTGTCAACTTGACACAGGCTGGAGTTATCACAGAGAAGTGAGCTTCAGTTGGGGAAATGCCTCCATGAGATCCAGCTGTGGGGCATTTTCTCAATTAGTGATCAAAGGGGTAGTGCCATCCCTGGGCTGGAAGTCTTGGGTTCTATAAGAGAGCAGGCTGGGCAAGCCAGGAGAAGCAAGCAAGCCAGCAAGGAACATCTCTCCATGGCCTCTGCATCAGCTCCTGTTTCCTGACCTGCTTGAGTTCCAGTCCTGACTTCCTCTGATGATAAACAGCCATGTAGATGTAAGCTGAATAAACCCTTTCCTCCCCAACTTGCTTCTTGGTCATGATGTTTGTGCAGGAATAGAAACCCTGACTAAGACAAATTGGTACCAGGAGTGGGGTATTCCTGTGACAACCTGACCATGTTTTGGGGAGGACTGTGGAAGGACTTTGGAACTTTGAGCTAGAAGAGCCACTGTTAAGAACTCTGTGGAATGTCTGTGGGAGCTTAGAAGATCTTGTTGAGAACAGTGCAGAGATGGAGGCCTGGCTTGTGAAATTTCAGAGAGAAGATTAAAGACTTTTATCAGGGCTATGTTGTTTTGATTGTGAAGATTCTGTGGTTCTGGTTAGCTGGGGCTGAATTATCAGCTGTGATTAACAAGATACCAGAACTACTAAAATGAAAACTTTGCATTGCTGGGACTATTGATGCTGGTTAGCTGGAGCTAAGAAATTAGCGGTGATTAAAAAGAGACCAGCATCATTGAGGTGACATCTTCTGGGGAGTGTTTTCTGAGAGCACTAAGAGGCTGTGTTCCAGAGATAGCCAAGGTTGTACCTTGTGCTGCAGCAAGATTTGGTAATGTGTAAGAGTCACCCAGGTGGTACTGGTTTTGACAGCATGAAGGGGTCATGGAGAGCAGCTGAGGCTCAGCACAGTGAGAGGCCATGGAAGGCCATTGGTGAAGGTGCAGCCTCAGTTTGCAATTGATGGTCCAGGACTGAAGGTGTCATGCAAAGGAGTTGAGGCTTGGCACCGTGAAGACAGTCTATGAGAGGCTACTGGTAAAGCCTAGTTACAGCAGTGTTTTGGGAATGCCAGTACCATACAGTGACCACCAAGGACAGCAGCAGCAATAGAATACAGGCATCTAGAGCCCAGAAGATAAAGATGTGTGCTACAAAGGGCAGAGCTGGAGAAGTGACCAAAGCCCT
>JADRCD010168937.1:0-34050 GCA_019843815.1 Montemys delectorum | reverse complement strand
ATATTGTGTAAATTTGGTTTTGTCATGGAATACTTTGGTTTCTCCATTTATGGTAGTTGTGAGTTTTGCTGGGTATAGTAGTCTAGGCTGGCATTTGTGTTCTCTTAGGGTCTGTATGACATCTGCCCAGGATCTTCTAGCTTTCATTGTCTCTGGTGAGAAGTCTGGTGTAATTCTGATAGGCCTGCCTTTATATGTTACTTGACCTTTTTCCCTTACTGCTTTTAGTATTCCATCTTTGTTTCCTGCATTTGGTGTTTTGACTATTATGTGGCAGGAGGAATTTCTTTTCTGGTCCAGTCTATTTGGAGTTCTATAGGCTTCTTGTATGTTCATGGGCATCTCTTTCTTTATGTTAGGGAAGTTTTCTTCTATAATTGTGTTGAAGATATTTACTGGCCCTTTAAGTTGGAAGTCTTCACTCTCTTCTATTCCTATTATCCTTAGGTTTGGTCTTCTCATTGTGTCCTGGATTTTCTGGATGTTTTGGGTTAGGGTCTTTTTGCATTTTGCATTTTCTTTGACTGTTGTGTCAATGTTGTCCATGTTATCTTCTGCCCCTGAGATTCTCTCTTCTATCTCTTGTATTCTGTTGGTGATGCTTGCATCTATGTTTCCTGACTTTTTTCCTAAGATTTCTAACTCCAGGGTTGTCTCTTTTTGTGATTTCTTTATTGTTTCTACTTCTATTTTTAGGTCTTGAATGGTTTTACTCAATTCCTTCACCTGTTTGTTTGTGTTTTCCTGCAATTCCTTAAGGGATTTTTGTGTTTCCTCTTTAAGAGCTACTATTTGTTTACTTGTGATCTCCTGTAATTCTTTATGGCATTTTTTTGTTTCCTCTTTAAGGGCTTGTACCTCTTTATCTGTGTTCCCCTGTATTTCTTTAAGGGAGTTATTCATGTCCTTCTTAAGTTCCTCTATCAGCATTTTGAGATATGTTTTTAGATCCAAATCTTGCTTTTCTGGTGTTTTGGGACATCCAGTATTTGCTGCGGTGGAAGTACTAGGTTCTGATGAAGCGAAGCAGTCTTGGTTTCTGTTGGTAAGGTTCTTGCTTTTGCCTTTTGCCATCTCTTGATCTCTGGTGTTAGATGTTCTTGGTGTCTCTGACTAGACCCTGTCCTGTCCTTGCCGCCCTGCAACTCCCCTTAGACTCCTGAGGCCTGTGACTCCCAGCTGTTCCCAACTTAGAAAGTCACCAGAGGGAGAATGGCGGATCTCACCTGAGTCTCTGGGCTGAAGCACACCCTGGAGGCAGTCCCTCCACTAGCAGGGAGGGGGCAGAGATGGTCGCTGATCCAGCTCTTTAACTCGGAAGCTGAGGGGATCCTGTCCCTGCGACTCCCCTGCAATTCCTGAGGCCTGTGCCTCTCAGTTGGTCCCGCCTGAGTCTCTGGAGGAAGAAAGTTTTTAGGGATGGTATTAGTTAAGAGAAAGATGTAGCAAAGTTAGAATCAAGAATAGAATGTGCCCACTCCTTGTAATAGTAAGTAAAGGGTGCATAATAAGAAATAGAATGAGCCTTCATAATTACACTAAAAAGAGAAATAGACTTGGGACAAATTTGTGTTCAAGACAAAACATTAGATCCAAGGATAAACTCACAGGTGTGCACTATGATATGGCAACACCACAAAAAATGTTGCTTTGAACTTATAATGAGCATACTGAATGAAACAATGCTTTGAGCTGAAGACCAGCATTCTTCTGTAAGTACCATTCTGTGCAACATCTTATCTCCCCTATCCATACCACCAGGGCAAGCTCTCCAGTACTGCTTTGGTCAGCTCACCCAATGTTGTAGCTATCAAGGGGCAGAGCCAGTTCGCCCACTCTTATGGCCTTGGGGCCAGCTTACATATGCTCACTCCAGCAGGTTCATCTCTATTGTGCTGCTCAGGTGAAGCACAGGGCCTGCTTTCTTGAGTACTGCAGCCTGCAGGGGGCTGAGCCAGCTCTCCTCCTCTTATACTCAGAGGTTCAACATCCTTAGTCATCAGGGAAATGCAAATCAAAACAACCCTGAGATTCCACCTTACACTAGTCAGAATGACTAAGATAAAAAACTCAGGTGACAGCAGAAGTTGGCAAGGTTGAGGAAAAAGAGGTACATTCCTCTATTGCTCGTGGGATTGCAGGCTTTTACAACCACTCTGGAAATCAGTTTGGTGGCTTTTCAGAAAACTGAACATTTCTTTAGGTGCTTCTCAGCCATTCAGAAATCCTCAGTTGAGAATTCTTTGCTTAGTTCTATATTCTATTTTTTAAAATAGGGTTATTTGGTTCTCTGGAGGCCAACTTCTTGAGTTCTTTGTATATATTGGATATTAGCCGTCTATCGGATGTAGGGTTGGTAAAGATGTTTTCACAATCTGTTGTTTTCATTTTGTCCTTTTGACAGTGTCCTTTGCCTTACAGAAGCTTTACAGCTTTATGAGGTCCCATTCATCAATTCTTGATCTTAGAGCATAAGCTATTGGTGTTCTGTTCAGGAAATTCTCCCCTGTGACAACATGCTCAAGGCTCTTCCCTCCTCTCTTTTCTATTAGTTTCAGTGTATCTGGTTTTATGTAGAGGTCCTTGACCCACTTGGACTTGAGCTTTGTACAAGGAGATAGGAATGGATTGATATGCATTCTTGTGCATGCTAAAGGCCAGTGAACCAGCACCATTGGTTGAGAATGCTGTCTTTTTTCTTCTGGATGGCTTTAGCCCCTTTGTCAAAGATGACCTTAGGTTTTTGGGTTCATTTCTGGGTTTTCAATTCTATTCCAGTGAACTACCTCACTGTCACTGCCTCAATACCATGCAGTTTTTTTATCACTATTGTTCTGTACTATATCTTGAGGTCCAAGATGTTGATTCTCCCAGAAGTTCTTTTATTGTTGAGAGTAGATTTTGCTATCCTGGGTTTTTTGTTGTTCCAGATGAACTCTAGAATTACTCTTTCTGACCAAGTAGAAAGAAAAAGAACTATACAAGGAATCAACAAAACCAGGAGTTGGTTCTTTGAGAAAATCAACAAGATACATAAATCCTTATCCATACTAACCAGAAGGCCCAGAAACAGTATCCAAATTAACAAAATCAGAAATGAAAAGTGAGATATAACAACAGAAACTGAGAAAATGAAAAAAATCATCATATCCTACTACAAAATCCTATATTCAACACAACTGGAAAATGTCAATGAAATGGACAGTATTCTAAATAGATATCAAATACCAAATTTAAATCAGGATCATATAAACAATCTAAATAACCCATAACTCCTAAAGAAATAGAAGCAGTTATTAAAAATCTACTAACTTAAAAAAGCCCAGGACCAGATGGTTTTAGTGTAGAATTCTATCAGACCTTTAAAGAAGACCTAATACCAATAGTCTTCAAAGTATTCCACAAACTAGAAGCAGAAGGAACACTACCCAATTCCTTAGTGAATCCACAATTAAGCTGATACCAGAACCACACAAAGACTCAACAAAGAAAGAGAACTACAGATTAATTTCCCTTATGAATATTGATGCAAAAATAATAAAATTCTTGCAAAATGAATCCAAGTACATATCAAAATGATCATTCACTATGATCAAGTAGGTTTCATCCTAGGGATGCAGGGATGTTTCAATATATAGAAATCCATCAATGTAATACAGTAATAAATAAACTCAAGGAAAAAAACCCCACATGATCATTTCATCAGATGAGAAAGCATTTGAGGAATTTCAACATCCCTTCATGGTAAAAGTCTTGGGAAGGTCAGGAATTCAAGGCCCATACTTAAACATAGTAAAAGCAATATACAGCAAGCAGTAGCCAACATCAAACTAAATGGAGAGAAATGAAGCAATCCCACTAAAATCAGGGACTAGAGAAGGCCTCCCTCTCTCTCCCTATCTATTCAATATAGTACTTTAAGTTCTAGCTAGATCAATTAGACAACAAAAGGAGGTCAAAGTGATACAAATTGGAAAGGAAGAAGTCAAAATATCACTATTTGCAGATGATATGATAGTATACTTAAGTGACTCCAAAAATTCCCCCACAGAAGTCCTACAGCTGATAAACAACTTCAGCAAAGTGGCCAGATATAAAATTAACTCAAACACATCAGCAGCCTTCCTCTACTCAAAGGATAAACAGATTGAGAAAGAAATTAGGGAAATAGCACCATTCACAATAGTCACAGACAATATTATGTATCTTGGTGTGACTCTAACCAAACAAGTGAAAGGTCTGTATGACAAGAACTTCAAGTCTCTGAAGAAAGAAATTGAAGAAGACCTCAGAAGATGGAAAAATTTGCCATGGATTTGAAGGATTAGTATAGTAAAAATGACCATCTTGCCAAAAGCAATGTACAGATTCAATGCAATCCCCATCAAAATTTCAACCTAATTCTTCATAGAGTTAGAAAGAGCAATTCTCTTTTACCAATCTTATGAATTTTTTTTCCTGAGACAAGATTTCTTTGTGTAGTCCTGGCTGTCTTGGAATTTAATCTGTAGATCAGGCTGGCCTCAAACTCAGAAATCCACCTGCCTCTGCCTCCCAAGTGCTGGGATTAAAGGCATGCACCACCACTGCCAAGCCCAACCTTACAATTTGATTATCCAGTTTATATTCATTTAAGAAGTTAATCATGGAATCTTAGGATCAGAGGTGAGGAAGATCCAACATCTGTCCCAACACCAGGAGTAACTGGGGCCAATTGGACCAGGCACACTGGAACTCTGCCAGCAGAGTGGCTTGGGTTCCTTCTAGTCTCTCTGGGCTAGTGTCCTGAGTGGACCTTGAGTGCAAGCTCTGCAGCCAGGCCCATAACACCCAGGGGAAGCTCCTCTCCCAGGCCCTCTGACACTCTCAGAATCAGAGGTGAGGAGGACCCAACATCTGTTCCAACATCGGGAGTAATGGACCAGTGGGACCAGGCACACAGGAACTCCACCAGCAGAGTGGCTTGGGTTCCTTCCTGTCTCTCTAGGTTGGTGTCCTGAGCAGACCTTGGGACCAGGCTCTGCAGCCAGTCTCACAATACCCAGAGGAAGCTGCTGCACTTCTAGGTGCTCTAAAAAGCCCAGGGTCACAGGATCCCAGAATCACAGGATCACAGAGACACCTTGACTCTGAGGAGTTCTGACACAACCAGGATGTCTGAAACTGTCTTGCAGTTTCATGAACTTGGGTTCTCTCAGAAGAAGGATCAAAGGACCTGAAATATAGGGTTTGAGAACAAGAGAAATACAAAGCCAAGTTGCACCCCAATCAAAGCTTTGTACTTAGGGTATTCAGCATATATATAGGTACACGAGAAAGCAAACCTGAATCTCTAGGTTACATGATATTTGCATAACATTAAACACTGTGGAAGAAGTCAAGCGCCAAGGTCCTCAGCAACTCGGAAGGTCTCCAGGTAGTAGGCGTGTCTGTATCTCAGTGTGAATTTCCAGGCAGCTGCTCCAAGGAAGAACTGACAGTCTGCAGAGAGCCTTTGTACTAGCTCCCCAGGTGGTAGCCTCCAAGCAGAGACTGACAGAGTTTGAAGGCTAAGCTGAAGTGGGGAGGCAACAGTTCCTCCCTTTTTATTTAGATAATAGCAAGACTAAGGCATAATCAAACATCACAGTCCTGCACAGGAATTTTCATGGTGCTTTGATGAATCTCACCTGTAGTATAATATCTACTGGTAAATATCTTACCCGTCTTTGAGATCATGTACATCTAGTTTGAATTCTACAAACTGGGCTCATTTCATGTTTTTTTTTCAAGAACACAGCCACTCAGAACATGCCTCTGTCTTAGGCTGATTACCTGCCAGAGACCTAAATCATAGAACACAGGTTTTCAAAATGCACCTTTTCCCCTGTGCACCCAATGCCAAGACATGCCTTTATGTCCTGAAAAGTCCATAAGCTGCCAGAGTCTCTCTGAAAACAGCCTTCTCTGAAGTTCTTGTAAAGCTGCGTGCCATTGTGCTGGAGATGAGTGTAGGCACCTGATTGAGTTGCAAAATAACAGCTCCGACTCTGGAAATTTTTACCTAGAGAACAAGCCTCAATTCAAATGCAAATTAATAAGTTCAGGCTACCAACTTCGGGATTGCACTAGCCTTTTAGAATGCTAAAAACTGCAGAGGTAACCAAGCCTTAGTTCCGGGAGTGAACAGGCAAATTTGAATTGTTCATTTAGTTTCGGGAGAAAGCAATTTTTTGGATTAAGCAGGCCGATGCAATTCCAGAATGACCGAAAAAGCTGTCAGCTCAAAAACAAAAGAAAAAGAAAAGAAAAGAAGCCCCACTTTTCACAGTGCGTTTAAGTACATTTACTAAGAAGGCTGTGGATCTGAGTCTGCCTGGCGTATTAATCTTTCATAGAGCCAGCACACTCCATCTTCTTTCTGAGAAAAAATACACACAGACCCTTTGCCCCAAACCAAAACAGGATCTGGGCCATGCCAGGTATTGGTGAGTGGATCCCTCCACCACACCATGGCATACAAACTTGAAGTGTTAGGATGCCAGTGTCGGTCCACATCAGACTGACTTTTGATGTCAGTCTGCAAGAAGTTCAAAACAAATAACACAAAGGCAAGGTGTGCCTTCGGAGATCTAGGAGGATACAAATCTCCTCCTTTAGTTTTCAAAAGCCAATTTTTAAGAGTGCGGTATGCACGTTCAAAGATCCCTTGCCCCATAGTGTTATAGGGAATTCCAGTTTTATGTTTGATGCCAAAATCCTTACAAAGTGACATAAAATTTTTGCCAGAATAAGCTGGCCCATTGTCCGTCTTAATGACATTAGGTAAGCCCATAGCATTTAAGGCTTGTAAACAATGATCAATTATATTTCTAGAGGCTTCTCCTGTATGCAGGGAAGCAAATATAAATCCTGGACAAGTGTCAATACAGACATGTATATATTTAAGCTTTCTGTATCTGTGCTCTCCATGTCCTGTGAGCTCGATTTACTTTCTGACACTCTCTCTTTCTCCTCTATGATCTCCTGTACAAGTACCCAAAGGTGGAGAGTAAATCTGTCTGCCTTATTATTTCTCAGAGCTCTTCTAATTTTTTCCCCAAGTCTTTGTATTTAACACTCTTACTTCTTGAAGCCATGGGCAACAAGATTCTATCTCATCTGAGAGATCTTTCAATGTATCTTTTTCTACCCTGATTCCCCTTGCCTGGAGCAACTTATTTGCATTCTTTATTGCTGCTTTTGATTCATTCGAACTCATCCTCACTGTCACACCTCCTAGGTAAATTAAATGCCAGGTCAGCACCAACTCAACCTAGCCCCGTACCCTTCTTACATGAAAATACTTCTACAATATAAAAATAAGGCCAGCACTAGCATCAAAATTACCTACCATGTAGAATGGTGTACGATCTTTGTCCTTTTGAATTCTTTAGGCAGAGCTCTGCTTTGACAGTGTGTCCTTTATTTGTCCTCCACATTTGAGTCCATGAGTCCAGGCGCCATCTGTCTAAAACTGTCCCGCAGTTTCACGAACTTGGGTTCTTTCAGAAGAAGGATCAAAGGACCTGAAATATAGGGTTTGAGAACAAGAGAAATACAAAGCCAAGTTGCACCCCAGTCAAGGCTTCATACTTTACTTAGGGTATTCAGCATATATATAGGTACATGAGAAAGTGAAACTAAATCTCTAGGTTACATGATATTTGCATAACATTAAACACTGTGGAAGAAGTCAGGCGCCAAGGTCCTCAGCAACTCGGAAGGTCTCCAGGTGGTAGACATGTCTGTATCTCAGTGTGAATTTCCAGGCAGCTGCTCCAAGGAAGAACTGACAGTCTGCAGAGAGCCTTTGTCCTAGCTCCCCAGGTGGTAGCCTTCAAGCAGAGACTGCCAGAGTCTGAAGGCTAAGCTTAGGAGGAGAGGCAACACCAGGATCATAGGAAGGATAGGCTCCAGTCAGATTTAGCAAGGGCAGGTAGCACTAGAGATAACCAGATGGGGGAGGAAGTGTAAGAAAATAAACAACACAAACCAAGGTTACTTGGTGTCATCAGAACCCAATTTTCCCACCATAGCAAGTCTTGGACACACCATCACACTAGAAAAGCAAGACTTAGATCTAAAATCACTTCTCATGATGATGATACAGGACTTTAAGAAAGACATAAATAGCACCTTCAAAGAAATACAGGAGAACACAGGTAAACAGCTAGAAGCTCTTAAAGAGGAAACACAAAAATCCCTTAAAGAACTACAGGAAAACACAATCAAACAGGTGAAGGAAATGAGTAAAACCATCCAGAATTTAAAAATGGAAATAGATTTTCGTGGACACCATGGGACTGGGTGCGTCTGTAGGAGCAGAGCCAGAGGGAAGTGGGTTGGGCCTGTCCAAGCGTGAGGATTTGAGCTTGGGCCTCTTGAATCCAGGATCTCGAAATGCATCGTGATTCCTGTCCCTTGGACTGTAAGGTTTATGTAGGTAATCTTGGAAATAATGGGAACACGACTGAATTAGAATGGGCTTTTGGCTATTATGGACCACTCTGAAGTGTGTGGGTTGCTCGAAACCCTCCTGGCTTTGCTTTCGTCTAATTTGAGGATCCCCGAGATGCTGCTGATGCTGTCCGAGAGCTAGATGGAAGAACACTATGTGGCTGCCGAGTGAGAGTGGAACTGTCAAATGGTGAAAAGAGAAGTCAGAATCGTGGCCCTCCTCCTTCTTGGGGCTGTCGTCCTCGAGATGACTACCACAGGAGGAGACCTCCACCTCGGCGCAAATCCCAAAGGAGAAGGACCTTTTCCCGAAGCCAGAGCAGGTCACTTTCTAGAGATAGGAGAAGAGAAAGGTCTCTGTCTCATGAGAGAAATCACATGCCGTCTCGTAGCCGATCTAGGTCAAACAAAAGGAAATAGAAGGCTTGCAAAAGTGGTGTACAGGAAATAACTTCATCTGACAGGAGTATGTACAGGAAATTAAAGTTTTGTTTGAGACTTCGTAAACTTGGTGCATTTTAAAGATGTTTTAGGTGTTCAAATTTGTTTTGTCTCTTGGAACAGAGACACAAAACAATGTAATTCTCTATGGTTTCAAATGAATCATATGAGGTGTGTGATATCAAGAATTGTTACTTTACAATGTTCCCTTAAGTAAGATTTAATTTTCTTTGAATTTTAGTTTTTCATAGACTGATACAGACCTAGATCCTGCCCAGTTTTAAGTGTGATGTACTAATGATATAAAGCAACTGGCAGAAATTGAATAAAGTCCTCTAGTAGCTAAGACACAGTGTGGCACTGTGGATGGAATGATAAGCAGTGTTTAAGAGCTGCTGTGTACACAAGCCAACAGATAAAGGGAGGAACCACATGCTGAAGGTTTGCAAAGCGGTTCCTTCCTGGTTGCTGTATGCGGATGCAGAGTTTTTGTAATGTCTTTATTGGAAATGTAAAACTAAGATACCAGTGTCCTATCAGTTTAAGGGTACATTGTAGAGCTGAATTTTTCAGTTACTGTGCAAGATTTTTTTCATAATGTTATTTGTAATATGTTTGTGAGAATTCTTGGGATTAAAGTTTTGGTTACAAATTGTTGTTTAACTTGAAAAAAAATAAAAATGGAAATAGAAACAATAAAGAAATCAGAAAGAGAGACAACCCTGGAGATACAAAACCTAGGAAAGAAATCAGGAGTCATAGATGCAAGCATCACCAACAGAATACAAGAGATAGAAGAGAGAATCTCAGGGACAGAAGACACCATAGAAAACATTGACACAACAATCAAAGAAAATGCAGAAGGCAAAAAGCTCCTAACCCAAAACATCCAGGAAATCCAGGATGCAATGAGAAGACCAAACCTAAGGATAATAGGTATAGAAGAGAGTGAAGACTTCCAAGGTAATGGGCCAGTAAATATCTTCAACAAAGTTATAGAAGGAAAATTCCCTAACCTAAAGAAAGAGATGCCCATGAACATACAAGAAGCCTACAGACCTCCAAATAGACTGTGTGTCTCTATTTTCAATGAATTCCAGGAATTCTTTAATTTCTTTTTTTTTATTTCTTCCTTGACTAAGTTATCATTGAACAGAGAGTTGTTCAGTTTCTATGAGTGTATGTGTTTTCTGTTGTTTTCTGGTTATTGAATAGTTGGTGGTTATTTGATAGGGATTATTTCAACATTTTGGCTCAGTAGATGCTTGTTTTGTGACTGATTATATGGTCAGTTTTGGAGAAGGTACCATGAGGTGTTTTAGGGTGAAATGTTCTGTAGACATCTGGTAAATTCATTTGGCTTATAACCTCTATCAATTTCACTGTGTCTCTGTTTAGTTTCTGTCTGTTAAATTAATTTGGCTTACAACCTCTATCAGTTTCACTGTGTCTCTGTTTAGTTTCTGACTCAATGTCCTGTCCATTAGCAAGAATGTGGTGTTGAAGTCTTCCATTATTATTGTGTGGGATTTACTGGGTGTTTTGTGGGGTTTTCCTATGATGAATATAAAGTGGTCTTCCTGACAACTTTTGGTTGAAAGTCTATTTTACTGGATATTAGAATGGCAACTCCAGCTTATTTCATGGGAGCATTTGAATTGAATACTATTTTCCAGCCTTTAACATCTGAGATAGTGTTTGTCTTTGTTATTGAGGTATTTTTCTTGCATGCAGCAAAATGCTGGATCCTGTTTGCATATCTGGTCTGTTAGCTTATGTCTTTTTATAAGGGAATTGAGTCTGTTGATATTGAGAGATAGTAAAGACAGATAATTGTGAGTTCCTGTTATGTTTCTTGTTGTAGGTGCATTATGTGCATGTGATTCTCCTCTTTTAGCTCTGTTGTGAGATGATTAATATCTTGTTTTTTCTTTGGTGTAGGCATCCTCCTTGTGTAGGAGTTTTCCTTGAGGAATCCTCTGTAGGGCTGGATTGGTGGATAGAAATTTTTTTGAATTTGGTTTTGTTCTAGAACTTTTTGGTTTCTGCATCTATGTTGTTTGAAAGTTTTGCTGAGTATTGTAGCCAGGGCAGGCATTTTGTTCTCATATGGTCTGCATAACCTCTGTCCTGGTCCTTTTTGATTTTAGTGTCTCTGTTGAGAAGTCTGGAGTAATTATGATAGGTCTGTCTTTATATGTGACTTGATCTTTTCCCCTTGCAGCTTTTAATATTCTTTCTTTGTTCTGTGCACTTATTGTTTTGATTATTATGTGAGGAGGAGAATTTTCTTTTCTGGTTTAATTTATTTGGTGTTCTATAGGGTTCTTGTATGTTTGTGGCCATCTCTTTCTTTAGTTTGAGAAACTTTTCTTCTGTGATTTTTTTTTGAAGATATTTTCTGGTCCTTTGAGCTGGGACTCTTCCCTCTCCTCTATTCCAATTATTCTTAGATTTAGTCTTTTCATTGTGTAATGGACTTCGTGGATGTTTTGGATGAGGAGTTTTTTATGTTTTGAATTTTCTTAGACAGTTGTGTTAATCTCTTATAAGGTATTTTCTATACCTTATATTCCATCTTCTATGTCTTTTATTCTGATGGTGATGCTTATATCTGTAATTCCTGACTTCTTTCCTAGGTTTTCCATTTCTAGGATTGCCTTCATTTGTCATTTTTTTATTGTTTCTGCTTCCATTTTATATGTTTTGGACTGCTCTGTTTAATTCCTTCACCTGTTTGATTGTGTTTTTCTGTATTTCTTTAAGGTATTTGTTTTCTCTTTAAGGGCTTCTACCTGTTTTCCTGTGTTTTCTTGTATTTCTTTCAGTGAGTTATTTAATACCCTTCTTAAAGGACTCTACTATCTTCATGATATAGAAATTTAGGTCAGGAAATTCATGATTTTCTAATGTGTTGGTGTATCCAGGGCTTGCTGTGATGGGAGAATAAGGTTCTGATGATGCTTACATATACTGGCTTCTTTTGCTTATGGTCTTGTGCTTGACTCTTGCCATCTGTTTATCACTGGTGTTTGCTGGTCTAGCTGGCTCTCTCTGGTGCCTGCCTCTTGTGTCCCTGCATTGCTTCCAGTCTACTGGTAGGCCTGTGGCTATGGCTGCAGCAGATACCCTTGGAGGCCTCCAGACTGTTGGGTCT
The DNA here is from genome assembly GCA_019843815.1 of Montemys delectorum. Classification (NCBI taxonomy): domain Eukaryota; kingdom Metazoa; phylum Chordata; class Mammalia; order Rodentia; family Muridae; genus Montemys; species Montemys delectorum. Next base: position 21,974 of record JADRCD010168937.1, on the reverse strand, counting down.
TCAGAGGAGCAATTAAGCTGTTTCTCTGTGTGTAGATGTTTTCCTGGGAAGTCTTCAGACTGTGGGAGCCTGTGGCCCTGTGTGCAGCACAACAGTTGCCCTGTGTACAACGGACCTTCTGGACACTTTGAGACTTTAGCATTTACAGAGGAGCAGACAAGCTAGTGCTCTGCCTGGCAGAAGTCACTGGTGGGAAGGGGAGTGGAATTTGGGGATCAGGGGGGTTTAGGGAACAATGGGTCCTGACTTCACTGGGCTCCTTGGTATTTGGCTTGGGCTTTTAAAAAATTTTTTATTAGGTATATTCTTTATTTACATGTCATATGATATCTCCTTTCCCAGTTTGCCCTACAAAAAAGAAATAAAATAAATTAAAAACAAAAACAAAAACAACAATAAAAACCCCTATTCCCTCCCCCTCCCCCAGCTCACCAATCCACTCTCCCACTTCCAGGCCCTGGCATTCCCATATACTGTGGCATAGAACCTTTACAGGGACAAGGGCCTCTCCTCCTATTGATGATGGACTTGGCCATCCTCTGCTACATATGCTGCTGGAGCCATTAGTCCCACCATGTGTTCTCTTTGGTTAGTGGTTAAGTTCCTGGGAGCTCTGAGGGTACTAGTTAATTCATATTGTTGTTCATCCTAAGGAGCTGCAAACCCTTCAGCTCCTTGGGTCCTTTCACTAGCTCCTTCCTTGGGGACCCTGTACTCAGTGCAATGGATGGCTGTGAGCCTCTACTCTATATTAGTCGGGTACTGTCAAAACCTCTTAGGAGACAGCTATATCAGGCTCCTGTCATCCAGTACTTGCCAGCATCCACAATAATCTCTGGGTTTGATGATTGAATATGGGAAGTAGTCCCAGGCGGAGCAGTCTCTGGATTGTCCTTCTTTTAGTTTCTGCTCCATAGTTTGTCTTTGCAACTCCTTCCATGAGTATTTTGTTCCGCCTTTTAAGAAGGAATGAAGTATCACACTTTGGTCTTCCTCCTTCTTGAGTTTCTTGTGGTTTGTAGATTGTACATTGTGTATTCTGATCTTCTGATCTTATCAGAGAGTGCATACCATGCATGGTCTTTTGTGACTGGGTTACCTCACTCAGGATGATATTCTCCAGATCCATCCATTTCCCTAAGAATTTCATAAATTCATTGTTTTAATAGCTGAGTAGTACTCCATTGTGTAGATGTACCACATTTTCTGTATCCATTCCTCTGTTGAGGGACATCTGGGCTGTTTCCAGTTTCTGGCTATTATAAATAAGGCTGCTATGAGCATGGTGGAGTATGTGTCCTTATTATATGTTGGAGCATCTTCTGGGTATACACCCAGAAGTGGTATATCTGGGTCCTCTGGTAGTACTATGTTGTATTTCCAGAGGAACTGCCAAACTGATTTTGAGAGTGGTTGTACCAGCTTACAATCCCACCAGCAATGAAGAAGTGTTCCTCTTTCTCTACAACCTCTCGAGCATCTGCTAACACGTGAGTATTTTTATCCTAGGCATTCTGACTGCTGTGAGGTAGAATCTCAAGGTTGTTTTTATTTGTGTTTCCCTGATAACTAAGGATGTTGAACATTTCTTTAGGTGCTTCTCAGCCATTCGGTGTTCCTCAGTTGAGAATTCTTTGTTTAATAGGGTTATTTGGTTCTCTGAAGTTTAACTTCTTGAGTTCTTTGTATATATTGTATATTAGCCCTGTATTAGATATAGGATTTGTAAAGATCTTTTCGTAATTTACTGGTTGCTGTTTTGTCCTATTGACAGTGTCCTTTGCCTTATAGAAGCTTTGCAATTTTATGAGGTCCCATTTGTCAATTCTTGTCTTAGAGCATAAGCCATTGGTGTTCTGCTCAGGAAAATTTCCCCTCTGCCCATGTGCTTAAGGCTCTTCCCCACTTTCTTTTTTATTAATTTCAGTGTATCCAGTTTTATGTGGAGGTACTTGATCCACTTGGACTTGAGCTTTGTACAAGGAGATAGAAATGTATTGATTTGCATTCTTCTACATGCTAATCTCCAGTTTAGCCAGCACCATTTGTTGAAAATGCTGTCTTTTTTTCCACTGGGTGGTTTTAGCTTCTTTGTCAAAGATCAAGTGACTGTAAGTATGTGGGTTGATTTCTGAGTGTTCAATTCTATTCTCTTGTTCTACCTGCCTGTCAATGTACCAATACCATGCAGTTTTTATAATTGCTCTGTAGTACAGCTCAAGATCTGGGATGATTCCACCAGAGGTTCTATTATTGTCGAGAATAGTTTTCACTATCCTGTTTTATTTGGTATGAATTTGCAAATTGTTCTTTCTAAGTCTGTGAAGAATTGAGTTGGAATTTTGATGGGGATTGCATTGAATCTGTAGATTGCTTTTGGCAAGATGGCCATTTTTACTATATTAATCCTGCCAATCCAGCATCATGGGAGATCTTTCCATCTTCTGAGATCTTCTTCGATTTCCTTCTTCAGAGACTTGAAGTTCTTGTCAAACATATATTTCACTTGCTTAGTTAGAGTCAAACCAAGGTATTTTATATTATTTGTGACTATTGTGAAGAATGTTATTTCCCTAATTTCTTTTTCAGCCTCTTTATCCTTTGCGTAGAGGAAGGCCACTGATTTGCTTGAATTAATTTTATATTCAGCTACTTTGCTGAGGTTGTTTATCAGGATTAGGAGCTCTCTGGTGGAATTTTTGGGGTCACTTAAGTACACTATCATATCAGCAAATAGTGATAATTTGACTTCTTCCTTTCCAATTTGTATCCCTTTGATCTTCTTTTGTTGTCTAATTGCTCTGGCTAGGTCTTCATGCACAATATTGAATAGGTAGGGAGACAGTGGGCAGCCTTGTCTAGTTCCTGATTTTAATGGGATTGCTTCAAGTTTCTCTCCATTTAGTTTGATGTTGACTACTGGTTTCTGTATATTCCTTTTTCTATGTTTAAGTATGTGTACTGGCTAGTTTTGTGTGTCAACTTGACACAGGCCGGAGTTATCACAGAGAAGGGAGTTTCAGTTGGGGAAGTGCCTCCACAAGACCCAGCTGTGGGACATTTTCTCAGTGATCAAGGGGGTCAAGCCCCTTGTGGGTGGTGCTATCTGTGGGATGGAAGTCTTGGGTTCTATAAGAGAGCAGGCTGAGCAAGCCAGGGGAAGCAAGCCAGTAAGAAACATCTCTCCATGGCCTCTGCATCAGCTCCTGCTTCCTGACCTGCTTGAGTTCCAGTCCTGACTTCCTCTGGTGATAAACAGCAATGTATAAGTGTAAGCTGAATAAACCCTTTCATCCCCAACTTGCTTCTTGGTCATGATGTTTGTGCAGGAATAGAAACCCTGACTAAGACAATATGGGACTTGAATTCTTGAACTTTCTAAGACTTTTATCATGAAGGGATGTTGGATTTTGTCAAATGCTTTCCCAGTATCTAATGAAATGGTCATATGTTTTTTTTCTTTGAGTTTGTTGATATAGTGAATTTTGTTGATGGATTTCCATATATTGAACCATACCTGCATCCCTCGGATGAAGCCTACTTGATCATGATGGATTTTAATTTTGATGTGTTCTTGGATTCAGTTTGCAAGAATTTTATTGAGAGTTTTTGCAATGATATTCATAAAGGAAATTGGTCTGAAGTTATCTTTCTTTGTTAGGTCTTAATGTGGTTTAGGTTTAAGAGTAATTGTGGCCCTTGGCCCTGTGAAGCTTCTGTGCTCAGGTGTAGGGGAATGCCAAGGCCAATAAGTGGGAGAGGGTAGGGTAGCAAGCCGGGGGATGGGGGAGGCAACAGGGTTTTTTTTTCTTTCTTTTCTTTTTGGAGGGGAAATTGGGAAAGGAGAAATCATATGACATGTAAATAAAGACAATGTCTAATAAAAAAGAGTAATTGTGGCTTTATAGAACGAATTGGGTAGAGTACCTTCTGTTTCTATTTTGTGGAATAGTTTGAGGAATATTAGTATTAGGTCTTCTTTGAAGGTCTGATAAAACTCTGCACTAAACCCACCTGGTCCTTTGCTTCTTTTGGTTGGGAGACTATTAATGACTGTTTCTATTTCATTAGCAGATATGGGACTGTTTAGATCATTTATCTTATCTTGATTTAACTTTGGTACCTGGTGTCTGTCTAGAAAATTGTCCATTTCATCCAGGTTTTCCAGTTTTGTTGAGTATAAGCTTTTGTAGTAGGCTCTTATGATTTTTTTGGATTTCTGCAGTGTCTGTTGTTATGTCTCCCTTTTCATTTCTGATCTTGTTAATTAGGATACTGTCTCTGTGCCCTCTTGTTAGTCTGGCTAAGGGTTTATCTATTTTGTTGATTTTCTCAAAGAACTAGTATCTGGTTTGGTTGATTCTTTTTATAGTTTTGTTTGTTTCTATGTGGTTGATTTCATCCCTGAGTTTGATTATTTCCTTCCTTTGACTACTCTTGGGTAAATTTGCTTCTTTTAGTTCTAGTGCTTTCAGATGTGCTGTCAAATTGCTGGTATATGCTCTCTCCAGTTTCTTTTTTGGAGGCACTTAAAGATATTAGTTTCTCTTTTAGTACTGCTTTCATTGTGTCCCATAAATTTGGATATGTTGTGGCTTCATTTTCATTAAACTCTAGAAAGTCTTTAATTTCTTTATTTCTTCCTTGACCAAGTTATCATTGAGTAGAGTGTTGTTAAGCTTCCATGTGTATGTGGGCTTTCTATTGTTTATGTTGTTATTGAGGTGCAGCCTTAGTCCATGGTGATCTGATAGGATGCAAGGAATTATTTCAGTATTCTTGTATCTGTTGAGGCCTGATTTGTGACCAATTATATGGTCAGTTTCAGAGAAGGTACCATGAGGTGCTGAGAAGAAGGTATATCCTTTTGTTTTAGGATAAAAAGTTGTATAGATATCTTTTTAAATCCATCTGTTGTATAACTTCCATTAGTTTCACTGTGTTTTTGTTTAGTTTCTGTTTCCATGACCTGTCCATTGCAGAGAGTGAGGTGTTGAAATCTCCCACTATTATTGTGTGTGTTGCAATGTGTGCTTTGAGCTTAAGTAAAGTTTCTTTTATAAATGTAGATGCCCTTTGATTTGGAGCACAGAGGTTCAGAATTGAGAGTTCATCTTGGTAGATCATACTTTTGGTGAGTATGAAGTGTACCTCCTTATCTTTTTTGATCACTTTAGGGTGAAAGTTGATTTTATTCAATATTTGAATGGCTACTCCAGCTTTTTTCTTGGGGCCATTGGCTTGGAAAATTGTTTTCCATCCTTTTATTCTGAGGTAGTGTCTGTCTTTGTCAATGAAGTGGGTTTAGCTTGGGCTTTTTAAGCCTCAAAATCCACCATGTTCAATCACTTCTCTCAACTACGAAGGCCACAAAAGTTTTCTTTTCTTCTCTGTCTCTCTATGTCTCTGTCTCTGTCTCTTTCTCTCTCTTTTGAGGCAGTCCCAGGGCCTTTTTATATAGCTATAGCTGTCCTGGAACTTACTATATAGCAGGGGCTGGCCTTGAACTCACAGAGATTCATCACCCACTACATTCTAAGTAATGGGATTAAAGGCTTGTGTCACTCCATGTGTCTATAGATCACATTTTATAACCCCCACAAGTTGTTCCACCAACTTGGAATGAAGGATTCAATCTATGAGCCAGTGAGAGTTATTCTCTTTCAAATCACCAAATTGTCCTCCATGGCCCCCGTATACTTTTTCTACCCTATCATAATGCCTAATACACTTATTCTGCTTTCAAAATTCCCAATAGGCATTCAGTCTTATGACTCATTCAAAGACTGAAGTCTCTTCTAAGACTGAAGGCAATCTTAAGTGTGATAAGTTGTTAACTTAAAAATCAAATTATATTCTTTTGACATAAAATGGCTTAGAATACCCATTACTATTTCAAAAGGTAGAAAAGGGGGCACAATTGAAGAAATACTGGACCAAAGCAAGAATAAAATCTAGTGAGGCAAACTTTAAGTTCAGTAGCCCTAAGGATAATATCAGAGGCTTGCATGGCCTCACTGGCCTCATAACTTTGCTGATTATATCACATGTCATTCTCTTAGGCTGGTTCCATTCCCTGACTGCTGGTTTCCCTGGCAGAGATCATAGTTTTGACATTTCAAGCATCTAGGAATATCCAATACAATACAGACTTCCCTAGGTAACAGGGGTCCTTGTACACTGGATGTTGGGGCAGGGTTTAAGGTCTCACGTGTGAAGCTGGATGTGTCTGAATACTGGGGAGTCGAGCTGCAACTGGGATGTGTGCTGTGCAGGATTGGGTCTAGCACCAGGTCTCTGCTCTCACCCAGCACCAGTGGGAACTGGAAGGCATGCAGTTCTCCAGCTCAATAATTTTCTTCATAGACAGCACTTACCACAATTAAATCAAGAACATAGAAGTAATTCAAATAAGCCTATAATCCTTAGTGATGTAGAAGTTGCTATTAAATATCCACCAGCCAAAGAAACCCAGGGGCTGATGGTTTTAGTGCTGAATTCTACCAAGAGTTGTTGCCAATATGCCTCAAATTGTTCCACAAAATGAAATAGAAGAAATATAAACCAATTCATTTTATACGGCCATAGTTACCCTAATACCTAAAGCAATAAAGAGCAAACAAAGAGAATTATAGGTATTCTCAGTGGTGGCACACACCTTTAATCCCAGCACTTGGGAGGCAGAGGCAGGTGGATTTCTGAGTTCGAGGCCAGCTTGGTCTACACAGTGAGTTCCAGGACAGCCAAGGCTACACAGAGAAACCCTGTCTCAAAAAAAATGTTCTAATCAAAACTCTTGCAAACTGAATTCTAGAAAATATCAAGATCATCTACTACGATTAAATAGATTTTATTTCAGAGTATTACGAATTGTTCAACTTGATACATCAATCAATAAATGTAATACACAATATAAACAAACTAAAGAAAAAAACATGCAAAATTGTCTTATCATTTTTAGAAAAGGCCTTTGATAAAATTCAAGACCCCCCTTTATAGTAAGAGTCCTGGGGAGTTTAGTGATAAAAGCAACACACTGAAACATAGTAAAGGCAGTTTACACAAAGTCATGGCTAGCATAAACTTTCAGGAGAGGTATTCAAATCAAGTCCACTAAAATCTGCAACAGGACAAGCCTGCCCACACTCTCTACACCTTTTCAGTATAATGCTTGAAGTCCTAGCTGGAAAAACAAGATAACCAAAGGAGATTAAGGGGATACAACTTAGAAAGTAAGAAGTTGAAGTATCTTTATTTGTGAATGATATGATAGTATGCACAAATGACCCAGTAAATTCCACCAGAAAACAGCTGATAAACACTTTCAGCAAAGTAGTTGGATATAAAATTAACTCACAAAATTTAGTGGTCCTCCTAAGGACAAATGAAAGAGTGTGGGAGAAATCAGAGAAACAACACCCTTCACAATAGCCTCTTTCTGCTGTGGTTTGCATAAAAATGGCACTCATAGGTTTATATATTTGAGTATATAAGCGTGGCCTTAGTAGATGTAGTCTATTTTGGGTAGATGTGGCCTTACTGAAGGAAGTGTGTCACTGGAGAGTTTGCTGTTTCAAATCCTCAAGCCAGGTCCATTGTCTCTTTCTTCTTGCTGCCTGTCAAATCTACATGTAGATGTCAGTTCTACATCTACATCTACAGCTGAGATGTAGAACTCTCAGCTGCCTCTGCAGGACCACGTTTGCCTGCATGCCACCATGATTATTTACATGATAATAATGGGGAAAAGCCCTGAAAATGTAAGCTTGACCAATTTAAATGTTTTATTTTATAAGAGTTGCCATGGTCATGATGTCCCTTCACAGCAATAGAACACTAATACTGACTCAAGTAAAATAAAATATTTTGAGCTAACTATATTCAAGGAAAGACATCAAGTCACTGAAGAAAGAAATTAAAGAATGAGATTGGAGAGGCTATCAGAAGATGGAAAGGACTCCCATCCTTATGAATCAGTAGGATTAACTTAGTCAAAATGGCCATCCTTCTAAAAGCAATCTAAATTCAATACAGTTCCCTCAAAATTCAAACAGAACATTTCACTGTGGGGCTGGAAAGCCATGCAGCTGGGAGTGAGAGTTCAGAGAGAGAGTGAGGTTGAAATGTATCCAAGCCATACAAATCTTGTCCTGAGATGGCAGGAGTAGAACTGTTTTCTTCTTGTTTTTAGCCTGCATGTTTCCGTGCATGTGGCCTTGTGACCCGGATTTCTGCAATCGTTGAGGTAGTCATGTAGCCTGTTGGCCAGGTTACAAGTTTCACCTTTCCACATAAGGATATACACAGCAAGTACCTGGAATTCCTCTTTTTGCAAATAAACATTCCCAGCACTTTGGCTAATGATGTACACTTGTTTCACAAACCCCAAATAGACCACCAGGACAACAAGTCCAATGCAAGTACATGAGAATCTTTATTCAAGTTCGTGAGCTTGGGCCACAATCCTTTTGGATGCAACCGGATAGGAAAAGCAACCACAAGGTCTAGGAAAGGGATATTTAAAGGAAAAAACTACAAGTGGGGATTTCCAAATCTTGTCATTACATGGTTGAATAAGAGGTTTATGGAGAATATCTGGTCTTTAATTAACTGCTGCTATGGAAAAGAAGTGACTAGCACCCTTTGAAACAGTATCTCCTAAGTGCAGAAAAGAATGCCTTAAGATAGGTGACTCATAGGGTTGCTAGAAAATGCTATCTAAAGGAATTTACTAGGACAGGCAACTTCTAGTAGCTGCAGCTAACCAGATGTGTGTGACCCTCCTCCAGCTAAGAGCTGGTTCTTTCAGACCTTGCCTTGCCACAAATAGCCACACCTTTCTCTAAGTGCCTGCAAATAGCCACATCTCTCTCCAACCTCCTGCTAATAGCTACACATCTCTCCAAGTTCCTGTTATGTGCCAGAAGTCCCACCTTCAGAGATTGAAGATGAAGATGCTGATTGGGACATGAGTTGCTGACTGACTGGGGGAGGGGTTTTTCTCTACCTACCTGCTTGTAACAAAGGGAGTTCAATAATGATGGAGGACTGAAAGCACACTATGCCTTGGTCTCATTTTTTAACCCCTTCCCGCATTCTGGTTCCCTTAATTTTTCACAGGCTCTTTCACCCATTCCAGAAGACCCATTAGTGCATGGCTGCAGGCAGTCACACTCTGCTTAAGCTTATGTTTCTTGCTTAGGTCTCTTGCACTCAACTTGAAAACTTCTAACCACTCTCTAAGGCTTATATAGTCCTTGTTTCCCCTCCAATAAAGAGAGCTATTTCACTGACAACTGCCTCTGGAGAATGCTGTATTTCCCAAACTCATACCAACCCATCAGCCCCAGGTTAATGACACTCCTTCCAGTCCAACCTGATGCATACCATGTCTGGATACCCTGAAGGGAGAAGCGAACCAGGAGTGGTGTCTGTCATCCAATGTGCACATAACAGGATGTCTGGTTTGAGCTAGAAGGTTGAGTGAACCCTTGACATTTTGTTATTAGCCTAAAGGTCCCAATCCTCACCAAACTGAGGGCTGAAGGTCTGTCTTTTCTCCCTGTTTTTGGTTTACACACTAAGGTTGGGTTCAGACATGTTGAAAATACAATTGAAACCTTCTAGCCAGGGCAACTCCTAGGCATTGGTAGAAGGTCCCCAAACCTTTGCCTGATCTCTATAGCCCAAGTCAGCACTGGCAAAAACTACCTATCTTTTTCTCTCCAAAACAAAACAAAATAACAAAACAAAACAAAACAGAACAGTTACTTAGTGGACAGCAAATACCGCTAGAGTCATCACAGAAACTCTTAAACCTATCATCAGTTTGCTGTCTCATATATGGTAGAATCCCCTGACAGATGTAAGTCTGTAGGAACTTCTCTCTGGACCAGGTGCTTCCTTTCCTCTTCTATCATGGGGAATACCTCATTACATAAAAAGAACCCTCAGACTAGGCAAATGCGTGCTTTCTTAAAACCCTGCATATTTAAACTCACCAAAAAGCAACATGGCCCCATCTGCTATCCTCCCACCCTCAATAACCTTTCCCTCTACAGGACTCCAATACAAAAGTAGACAAAGCTCCATGCCAAACTGGGGCTTCCCCTTTCACCAACCCCTTTCTCCCAAGGCAAGGAAAGCTTCACTAACCAGGACCCCTGCCAAGAAATTGGAGGAAATGCCAAGTCATCCCTTGGCTTCCTCTCTCTGCTCAAAATGGATAAAATGACAATTAGTATTCCACTCATGATGCTGATGGGAACATCAGAATGTCAGGCATTTCCAGTTAATGTCCACACCACCCTGGTTTGACCCTCTCCCAAGGTCATATCCCCATTTAAACAGATATTTCTCTTCAACCCCCACAGGAGCGCTACAAAAACAGCTCATTCAGCAAGTTGCACCTCTGTCAGCTTCAAACCTGAGACAGAATCACCCTGCCCTCTGACTTACAAGACCCTACCCTTAGCACAACCCTGATGCCTTGGGCCTGCCCCTTTCTAGGTCTACTTTCCAGGAGGTAAACAAAGAAGTACACTCCTTGTACAAAAGCGGTTGCTACCCCTACACCTGTCTTCCAGGCACTTCTGGAACATAGCTTAAAGGTACACTGTGGAGAGGGGTGCATGCTGAGCAAGAACAAGAGGAGTTCTGAGGAGCTGGTAAAGCACTACTGTTACCAGTCAAAAACTTAAGACTTCACATTACCTGTGGTTGTCTTCGGTAGCAGAATTTTAGCAGAACCATGGTATCTGATATAAATTTGTGAGTGATAGCATCTAGGCTTTGAAAATAGCCTTTGTCAATGACTGTTATCTGAGATTTTGTGCTGTTGCTCTTTTTGAGGATTCTCAGAGCTTTTGCATAACTTACTCTTGAGACACATCTGACACACCAGGAAGTCTGAGACTGGCTTAAGGTGATGGTGCTTTCAAGACAATTCTAGATCAGATAAGAAGTTTGGGGACACAGAAATTGACTTGCTAAAGGTGCCTTTTGTATAACAATAAAGAGGCTCTGCAAAAAGTGTTCAGAGTTCAGTCTTTGAAAGTCTGATTCCTCTGCTGCCTGAGGAGGCTAAATTCATCCCCATAATCCCGAACACAATCTTCTAAAAATTAAAGATGCTTATCATTGGGCTAAGAACATCCCTGTGTATACCCAGTCTTCTATACAGAAAAAAGAATGTTTATGTTTTTAACCTAAAACCATGTTTGTTTGTTTGTTTTTTAATAACTGGAAGGCATGAGTCTACTCAGCTCTCTTACAGACATCTCTTTGCTGCATTTTTTACAATGTAGTTTTCATACAGATTACAAAGAGTGATAATGCCAATGTACCTAAAACTTTTGTCTATTTTGTAAACTAAAAATAATGTCATGTAAACTTTAGGGAGTTCAGGGAGTCATAAGCCTTGAATCCACCTCTCACTGATCAAATGGACTCCAGATAAGTACAGCCTAAGCTTCTCCTCTTGTGTATCCCCAAGGGTTTTAATCTCTCTCTCTCTCTCTCTCTCTCTCTCTCTCTCTCTCTCTCTCTCTCTCTCTCTCTCTCTCTCTCTCTGTCTCTCCCACCTTCCCTCTTAGGTCTCCTCCCCTCCCCAAACTATCAGAATTATAAACCTGAAAACTCCACAGTTTCTAAACTTTAACTTCTGGCTCTAGTCAATATCTGTCTCAGTAGATTTCCACTTGACCAACAGACTCTACCCAGGAGTCAGCTGTGGAGTACAAAGGGCTTCAAATGGCTTCAAGTTGTGAATTTCCTGATAGCTGATGTGAACCAGTCCAAATGATGTGACTGCTCCCCATTTCTTCATCTGCGTTATTGAACCAGATGCTTCCGATGAATGTTGAACTGCCTGAATGTCCTTCCAGCCTTTGACTAACATTCCAGCTTTCCTGAGCCCTGACAATTTTAGCAGAAAGTAGCTACGGAAGAGAGTATACAACCCCTTTTCCCTGAAATGCTGGAATGTAAGTTCATACAGAAACTCACTGGCATAGGGGACAAAATGGCTCCCTACAGTGCTTAGTGGCACACCAGGAAATGTACCTGTTAAACCAAATAGACCCAAATCTATTAACAATATTTTTACAATTTGAAAATGTGGGATGGGGGTTCTTGCCCCAAAAGCATCACTCTATTTCTTTTTAAATCAAGCTTATCTTTAATCTTCTTGTATCTTTGAGAACAAGAGTTGGCTGCAACTCTTGTCACAGAAACATATCGTACTTTGCTATCAACTTTTGGCTTACTTAATTTTGTATCTCTGTGAAGAGAGCATAAAAAGGAAAAAGTATAAAACAAAATACTTAATTTAGTCTTTGCTTACAGTGTCAGAGCATGAGTCTATGTTCATCACAGAAAGGAGCCTGGCAACAGAATGTCAGGCAAAGTGTGGCATGGGCATTTTAAACTTCTAAGTTTACCCAAGTGATGACTATCCTCCACCATAATAATAAATTTTAATCTCTTCAAGCAGTTCAATTTACTGAGAACCAAATATTCAACATATGAGTCTGTGGGGGACATTCTTTTTTGGAACAGCATGTGAACCATGCTTCATCTTAATTTAAATTTGATTCTCTTTTTTAACTCTTTTAACAAAATTTTGTATTAAATACAACACTCCTTTTATGTCATCAACAATTTCTAGATAGTGAGAACCAAACATTCAATCATATTAGTCTGGGAGGAACATTCTTATTTGAAACAGCATTTGTATGGTGTTTTACCTTAACTAATTTAACTTTAATTCTTTCCTTAACTCTTTTAACAGGCATTAATATTTAACACAATACATTGAATAAAAAAATAAAAGGGTTTACCTTGGAGCCTTGTAAATTGCATGTTCTGCAATGCATAAAGTGTTATAGTTTAACTTTTCTGAGATTTGTAGATCAATGTCCATGGGGCATTATATAATCAAAATACTTTACAAAGTAAATATTTAACAAATTCGATTGTAGAAATAAAAACAATATTTCCAAGCTTGGTGACTTTAAAAGAAGCTAAAGAGAGAAAAGTTCATTATGAATGGCATGGGCATTTTAAAGAACTGTTAGCTCACTAGAGGGTAATTGTTCTATGATAGCAATGTAGAAGTGAGTAGGGACAAATGAAGAGGAGCTCACAATCAACACTATTTAGGGTGTCTTTGTGCAATATTTTTTTTTACGCTTTGTACTAATACTTTTCTATAGTAAAGAGTACTAATTATCTCTCTTTAGAGATAGTTATTCAGCTTCAATGGCCTTTCAAGAACTCCTGAATCAAGTTGGAAGCCTAGGGAGATTCCAGATCTTTCAGATACTCTTTCTCTTCCTTCTCCATGCCATTGTGATTCCTCATACTACAATGGAGAACTTTACTGCAGCCATTCCTAGTCATCGGTGCTGGGTCCCCATCCTTGACAATGACACTGTGTCTGATAATGACAGTAGGATCCTGAGCCAAGATGACTTCCTAAGGATCTCAATCCCCATGGACTCTAACCTGAGACTGGATAAGTGTCGTCGTTTTGCCCAACCACAGTGGCATCTTCTTCATTTGAATGGCACTTTCTCCAGTGTGACAGAGCCAGACACTGAACCCTGTGTGGATGGCTGGGTGTATGACAGGAGCAACTTCCTTTCCTCCATTGTGACTGAGGTAAGTCATTTCCCAAGATTAATTTATGATGACGTTTTCCAATGTCACAATAATGGATATTCATTTAGCTCAGTCTTCGTGTTTTAGCCAACATTAATTGCTGATATATTAAATGTGAAACATTTCTAATACTTCTAGTATTTTATTCTAAGGGTGAGCACAGATTATGAATTAATTTATTTATCAGACTTTTGTAGAATATATGTGTGTGTACCACATGTGTGCTTGGTGCACAAAGAAGTAAAAAGAGGGTGTTGTCTCCCAGGAAACTGAAATTACAGATGTTTGTGAGCCACTATGTGTATGCTAAGAACTGGACTCAAGTCCTTTGCAGCAGCAGTAAGAGTTCTCTATTGCTTACATATCTCTTCTACCTAAATCTCTTCAATCAATATATGAATTCATTTTAAGCAAATACTTACGTGTCTTCTTAGATATGTTATGACAAGACAGTGTTATTCAGCCTTGATTTAAAATGTAAAAGAACTGGGTGATTATATAACATATCAAGGTCAGCTCAAAAGTAGAGTGATTATGTATCACATGTGTGATCCAGGCTTCACTCTCAGCATTGCCAAAGAAAAGATATGTTTTACCTCTATAACAGGCTTGGATGTTTCTCATTGTTGGAACACTGTCCTACTTGGTTAAATACTTTTACCAAAAATAAGAAAAAAAGAAGTACAGAAATTAGGGAGGGGGGGGGAGAATGCAGTCATTTCTAGGCTCTATCTATACCTAGTGGAATTATATGAGAGTTTATATACTGATATGTGTGATCCAGAGAACTCTACAAGTATCTCAAATGATTGCACTTCATGGCCTATTTGAGAAAACTTCTTAGTGTGTTTAATAATCATTAACAGAAGCTACAGAGAGTTAGATGAAGTTTCTTAGAGAGAGATAACTTTAGCTGATAATAGAAATAATATTGTATTCAAAAGGAATGTTGAAGAGTAAAATATGGCTATAGAGTAATATCAGGATTAATGGTGAAAGCTTAGAATAAATGGTACTGAGTAGCTGTAATCTCTCAGTTGATCATTTTCTTCTTTTCTAGTGGGACCTGGTGTGTGAATTTCAGGCACTGAATTCTGTCTCTAAATTTTCATTCATGATTGGCCTATTTATAGGAGGCATCATATGTAGCCATCTTTCAGACAGGTGAGTGTTTTTAAAGTGCTCCCACCTGATCTACATGTATTCTAGCAGCTGAGACTCATTGAAGATGAAGTATTGATTGTATATTATACTGTTCTAGTTCTGCCATTGAACCAATAAAAAAAAATCTATGAACAGATGTTCAAGAGGCAGGTGAACAAGACAGTTTAGAAATAGAGAAAGAAGGATAAACAAGCTGAGAAAGAAATAAGGGAAGCAACATCCTTTACAATAGTCACAAATAATATAAATTACCTTGGAGTGACTCTAACTAAGTAAGTGAAGGTCTGTATGAAAAGAACATCAAGTCTATGCAGAAAGAAATTGAAGATCTCAGAAGATGGAAAGATCTCTCATGCTCGTGGATTGGCAGGATTAATATAGTAAAAATGGCCATCATGCAGAAAGCAATCTACAGATTCAATGCAGTCCCCATCAACATTCCAACTTGATTCATCACAGAGTTGGAAAGAGCAATTTGCAAATTCATCTGGAATAACAAAAACCTAGGATACCAAAAACTATCCTCAACAATAAAAGAACCTCTGGTGGAATCACAGTCCCGGACCTTAAGCTGTACTACAGAGCAATTGTGGTAAAAACTGCATGGTATTGGTACAGTGATAGGCAGATATATCAATGGAATAGAATTGAAGACCCAGATATGAACCCACACCCCCATGGTCATTTGATCTTTGACAAATGTGATAAAACCATCCAGTGGAAAAAAGACAGCATTTTCCACAAATTTTCAATTGGCAGTTAGCATGTAGAAGAATGTAAATAGATCCATTCCTATCTCCTTGTACAAAGCTCAAGTCCAAGTGGATCAAAGATCTCCACATAAAACCAGATACACTGAAACTAATAGAAAACAAAGTGGGGAAGAGCCTGGAGTATATAGGCACAGGGGAAAATTTCCTGAACAGAACACCAATAACTTATGCTCTAAGATCAAGAATTGACAAATGGGATCTCATGAAATTGCAAAGCATCTGTAAGGCAAAGGACACTGGCAATAGGATGAAAAGGCAACCAATAAATTGGGAAAAGATCTTTACCAATCCTATATTTGATAGAGGGCTAATATCCAGTATATACAAAGAACTCAAGAAGTTAGACTCCAGAGAACCAAATAACCCTATTAAAAATGGGGTACAGAGCTAAACAAAGAATTCTCAAGAGAGGAATACTGAATGGCTGAGAAGCACCTAAAGAAATGTTCAACATCCTTAATCATGAGGGAAATGCAAATAAAAACAACACTGAGATTCTACCTCACACAAGTCAGAATGGCTAGGATAAAAAACTCAGGTGATAGCAGATGCTGGAGCAGTTGTGGATAAAGGGACACTCCTTCATTGCTGGTGAGATTGCAAGCTGGCACAAACACTCAGGAAATCAGTTTAGCGGTTCCTCAGGAAATAGTACAGAGTACTACCTGGGAACCCAGCAATACCACTCCTGGGCATATACCCAGAAGATGCTCCAATCTATAATAAGGAGACATGCTCCACTATGTTCATATCAGCCTCATTTATAATAGCCAGAAGGTGTAAAGAGCTCAGATGTCCCTCAACAGAGGAATGGATACAGAAAATGTGGTACATCTATTCAATGGAGTACTTCTCAGCCATTAAATACAATGAATTTATGAAATTCTTAGGGAAATGGATGGATCTGGAGAATATCATCCTGAGTGAGGAAACCTAATCACAAAAGAACACTCATAGTATAAACTCACTGATAAGTGGATATTAGTCCTGAAGCTTAGAATACACAAAACAATCCACATACCACAGGAAACTCACTTAGGAGGAAGACCAAATTGTGAATACTTTGATCCTTCTTAGAAGGAGGAACATAATACCCATGGAAGGAGTTGTGGAGACAAAAATATGGAGCAGAGACTGAAGGAAGGACAATCCATTGACTGCCACACCTGGGCATCCTTCCCATATAAAATCACCAAACCTAGACACTATTGTGGATGCCAGCAAGCACAGGCTGACAGGAGCCTGATATAGCTGTCTCCTAAGAGGTTCTGCCAGTGCCTGACTAATACAGAAGTAGAGGCTCACAGCCATTCATTGGACTGAGCACAGTGTCCCCAATGGTGGAGCTAGAGAAAGGACCCCAGGAGCTGAAGGGGTTTGCAGTCCCATAGGAGGCACAAGAATGTGAACTAACCAGTACCCCCAGAGCTCTCAGGGATTAAACCACCAACCAAAGAGTACACATGGTGGGACTCATGGCTCCAGCTGCATATGTAGCAGTGGGTGGCTTTGGTGCTCATCCATGGGAGGAGATGCCCTTGTTCCTGTGAAGGCCCAGTGCCACAGTGTAGTGGAATGACAGGGCCAGGATGTGGGAAAGGGTGGATTGTTGAGGAGGGGGAAGGAGGAGTGAATAGGGATTTTTTTTCAGAGGTGAAACCAGGAAAGGTGATAACATTTGAAATGTAAATAAAGAAAATATCTAATAAAAAAAAGAAAAAACCCTCTTTAAAAAAGAGATAGAAACAGAGAAAGAGTTAACTATGGGATCAAGACTAAGAAAAGCCATACCATTAATTTCATGGTGTTTATGTAATTTATAGAAACAGTGTTGTCCTTGTTTAAGGCACTTGGCTCCCTTCTTTCTGGACATTGAACTGAGTAGATGTGATGCCAAGTGAAAAAAATTATGCCATTTTAGTTGCTTGATCATGACAAGCCGAATGCCTTTTGATGCTTGAGAAATATACAACCATGTATCATTGGCGATGGATGTGTTGGTTTAAGGAGATAGTTATCTGAGACCAGCCATTTCAGGGATAACACCTCCATCTTACTGCCAGGGTCAAATTAAGGTCATGTTTACAGGCCAGAAACCAACTTCTATCCTGTTTCTCCAGATGTTTCTTGTTTGTCTGTTAACCAGTAAATTAGAAAAGAATATTAAGAGAGAAGTTGCCTATTGTCTAAACTATGATACCCAAGTCATAAATGTATACAAGTGATTGCCTGTCATGACCTAATTGACTACATGCAGCTTGTTCACTCATTTGTTCCCTAATCATTTTGAGTTATGTGCCAGATGTTGAGAATGAATTCTGACCTTCAGGGTTCTGAGTTAAGGACCTGGTAACCTCGATAAAAACCCAACCACACACATTTACTCCTTTCCTGTGACTGGCTGTCCCCAGTTAGTGAGAAAACCTTAATGGAAATTCCCCTTCTCCACTCTGTGTCAAAATATGACTAGACAATGCTAGTCATAATGCTGCCCCCATCTCTGCTTGCTTTGTGGTTTCATCCATTAAAAATACTGTAAAATTTCCATTCAAGAACATGGTTCAGATTACAAGCTGGCCATCTGCTTGAGTGATTAGAGAATAAAGCCTTCATTTTAACCTCACTTTTTGAAGTGAATTTTCTCAGCTTCTTCCAAAACCCAATATTGGGAAGTAATACCTATCATTCTATGCTTGCTTCTTCTGACACATCTTTCTGAAAGTTACAGAATCCATAAGATTATATAATTAGGCAAGTAAATAGTGTAGTGATTAATTATGGAATAAGATGTGACATCTTGTGCCTGATAATATATTCCTTAAATTGACAACAACTTCTGCAAATCAACTTGCATCAGTTTTCCTTCCTGTTATATGGACAGTCCATAAAACAAAATAGGTTGAAGCAGAGCTGAACAATCACATATTTTGAGACAAGATATTTACTGGGAGATGAAACAATGGGTGTTCTATGGGAGGTGAAACATTTACTCTGCAGGAAAGCTCAGGAAGTAAACAGTCAAATAACTTAAAGAAGTTACCTGTTGCATGTAATATTAAAAAACAGTCCACACTATCACTGGCTATGTTCTAGTAATTCGGTTTCCCCTTCCCCAATGGAGCTGCAAGCCAGGGTCTTCCCTGTTCCCTGGAGTTCTCCTGCCTCTGAAACTCTTGCTATCTTTCCATCCATCCAACCCCTGTGACTAGCTGTCACAAACCCCCATAACCCAGTAAAGTCCAAACTGTAGAGGCTTGTAATTTATTTGTCAGATTTGTATCAGTAAATTCTCAACCCATAAAACACCTACACAATGAACTCAGAGCCAATTGATAGTGATACAAGGTGCCCATCTAGATTGGACAGATTGTCCTATATTATTCTATCCCTTTTAGGATATTCACAGTTACCTGTGGCTATTTAAAGCCATGTGGATCAGGTTCTTCCTCTCCTTCCTCTGTCTTCTCTGTCCTCCTGTCCTCTCTGTCCCTATCTGCTCGATCTCTAAAATACTCACCCTGCCCTCTTTTTCTACTGCCCAATCACAGCCTCTAGCTCTATCTTGTGCCTGCCCTCACCTGCATATAGACAGCAAACCACATCATATTTTTGAAACAGGATGTTTACTGGGAGATGAAACATGCAATTTTCTAGGAGAGATGAAACATTTACTCTGCAGGGATCTCAGGAGGTAAACAATCAAAGAACTAAAAGTCTCTGAAATTGACCAGATTAATGTTTCTCTCCTTTTCCATGCATGTATAAGTAGTAAGCATTTCTCAGAGACCCTCTCAGACCAGCTGATCTGCATAGGAAGGGCTCAGACCAACTGAACACCCTGGAGTAGACAAAATTCACTAAAGTTACAAAATTACCTGGAAGAGGCTCAAATTAACTGTGTTACCAGCAAAGGCCACTTACTAACCTGTTGAACTATCTGTGGGCCAGACAAGGCACTTTGTGTTTACAGATTTCATGAACTATCTCCCATGCAGGATGTATTTGGTGATGGAGCTATCTTTGACTCATGTTACTGCTTTAAGGAACTTCTCACCCTTATTCATTTGAGTAGCATAATAAAACTCATTGCTTCAGCAAGTTAGATTTTTGTGGTATCTTTTCTTTCGTCTCTTTTCATTCCCTTATCTGAAGTGAATAGATGTTTGTTAATATCTTTCAAAAATAGTGCTCATAATTCTACCATGGAGCAATATTAGTTTCTTCTTTGAGGAGTGCCACAGATTGTGTCAATACTCAAAAAATGGGGGGAGCACATTTAATGACATTCTAGGAAATATGTGTAAAAACTTTAGATAGTGTGATATAATGAAACAGAGACATTAGAGACTGTTGAAGTTGAGGCCTGGTTATTCTTCCTAGGCCTATGCTCCTAGAAATATATTTACTCAAAATATATCTACAAATACCTTGGCCATATAGCTATGTTCTTCTATGTCTATATCATAACCAAAGATAACCCATTTATTTTTAACCTACATTCTGCCACATGGCTGTTTACCTGTGTTCAGGTACTGTAGTGGCCATTCCTGGTTGTCAACTTGACTATGTCTGAAATGAACTACAATCCAGAATTAGAAGGCTCACCTGTGGCCCTAATCTGGAGGCTGAGAGATACAAGTTTCTGACCTGAATCTTGGCATGGAGACCTTGAGGAATAGTGGCTACGAATCCCATAGGATTAACATAGAAAGCTCTATGAGTTCAAGATCATCTGGGATTAAGGGTGTGGTGGCATAGTGGCTATGAATCCTAGAAGATTAAGACTGGAAGATCTACAAGTTCAAGCAAGGTCATCTGGGATTAAAGGTGTGGTGGCATACACCTTTAACCTGGGCCACACATTTTGCTGGAGACTTATATAAGGACATTGGAAGAAGGAAGTCTCTCTCTGCTTTGCCTGCTTGCCTTGTGGGACTGAGCAACTGTTAGATCCTTGGACTTCCATTTACAGCTGCTACCGACCGTTGTTGGGAGTTGATTGTTGGGAATTGGACTACAAACTGTAAGTCATCAATAAATTCCTATACTACATAGAGACTACCATAAGTTCTGTGACTCTAGAGAACCCTGACTAAGACATATTGGTACCTGGAGTGATTCTAGAGGAGCAGAAGTATAAGGATGAATCTTTTAAAATTCTGGAGATGGCTTGAGGATCTGTCAGCTCCATCAACTACTGAAACCTCTCCAAATTCTCTCCCTCCTGGGTGCTCAGAGAATACTGGAGACTCGTGGTCACAACTATATTCCAAGCTCAAAGAAGCTAATACCCTCAATTATCCTGATAAATTAGGGGATTTGGTGTACAAAGCTTTCCACAAGATGGAATGGCCTTTTGAAGACACAGCTTCAGCGCCAATTAGGTGGCAACAGCATGGAGGGCTAGGGCAGAGTTCTTCAGAAGGCAGTATATGCTTTGAATCAGCGTCCAATATATGGCACAGTTTCCCCCATAGCCAGGATCCATGGGTCCAGTAATCAAGGGGAAAAGGGAATAGTTCCACTCACTATCACTCCTACTGACCCTCTAGGAAAATTTTTGCTTCCTGTCCCCACAACTCTAGGTTCTGCTGGCCTAGAAGTTTTGGTTCCAGAGGGTGGAGTTCTCCTACTAGGAGCCACAACAAACATTCCATTGAACTGGAAGCTCAGACTTCCCCCTGGTCATTTTGGGCTTCTAATGCCCTTAAACCAACAGGCTAAGAGGGGGAATAACAGTATTAGGAGGAGTGATAGATCCAGATTACCATGGAGAAATCAGATTGCCTTTTCACGATGGAGGTAAGCAAGATTATGTCTGGAGGGCAGGAGATCCCTTAGGGTGTCTCTTAGTACTTCCATGTCATGTGATTAAAGTCAATGGGAAATTACAACAGCCTAATCCAAGCAGGATGACAAGGGATGCAGACCCATCAGGAATGAAGGTCAGTCCTCCAGGAAAAGAGCCAAGACCTGCTGAGGTGCTTGCTGAGGGGGAAGGAAATACAGAATGGGTAGTAGAGGAAGGTAGTTATAAATACCAGCTAAGGCCACGTAATCAGTTGCAGAAACGAGGATTATAAGTAATATGAATGCTTCTGTCTTATTTTGTTAAGAATACATTTTTCTTCCAATTTCTTTAACATCAATTGGTATTTAAGTTGAGACTAAAGAATGTTCCCAAGGGACATTGTAAATTTATAAATGCGTTTGTGATTATACGAGGAATAGTTATATCATGTTAGGTGTACTCATGATTTTGTTATTGTTTCATGTGGACATGAGATATTATTTGTGTCAAGTTGACAAGGGGTGGATTGTAGTGGCTATTCCTGGTTGTCAACTTGACTATGTCTGAAATGAACTACAATCCAG
>JADRCD010168936.1:19316-39141 GCA_019843815.1 Montemys delectorum | reverse complement strand
TATTTTGCCCTGTAGACAAAAGAAAGCAATCAAAAACATATAAAAACACAGATAATCACATCCCCAAAGTACAGAGATATGTTAAGTTTTAAAGCAAAACCAAAAAAATAATTCTTCAATAAATAAAATCCCAAGTGTGAAGAAAAACCAATTTAAATGAATAAGGAATTTTGTATAATGAATACAAAGGTATCAATGATAATAAATAAATAAAATTATAAACTTTAATATAATAGTGTCCTGTTTTCTCTCAATGATAAAGCAGAGGAGAAATGACTAGTTAGTGTAACAACATAGTTACTACTACACCTTGGGGACAATAATATTCACAGTAAAAATACTCCATGCATACAGCTGAACTCCATCAACATAGTGGATAAAATCAAGGGAAACATTTAAGAGATAAACTAGATTTCTATCAGAAATCACTTACCTTGACAGTTGGATGTGTGGAATTGCATGCTTTCTCTACTCTATGAGTGCAAATAAATGTCAACAGAATGAATATTCAGAGAGTGGGAAATTAATACAACTACAATTTTGTATTTCTCTGTAAGTCCTACTCCATTTAACATGTTTATCTTTGTAGAAATTTTTTAACTAAAACACTAGTTTTAGTAAAGTAGGTCTTGGAGTACTTAAAACAATGTATTGACATGGAAAAAGTTTATTTAACCTTAACATCTTTATAAGAAACTGTTTACAGGAAAATATGACAAAATTTTATCAATGGCAGTATTATTATTAAAGATTGTTGTTCTTTTATTTTTATCAATGAATGCTATGTGTTTATAGGGATAAACATAATAGGGTGATATAATATAGATATATACTGAGGGATGATTAAATCAGGTTAATTAGCACACTTACCATTTTTTATATTTATTTTTTCTTGGTTATGGGAGTCTTTTAAGTCTATACTTTTAGCAATTATAACATACATAATACAGAAAGAGCAGCTGTGGTTAGCACACTGTAAACTCTGCCCAAACCATCTTTTGTGGAAGTCCCTCCCAAGCCTGCATTCACTACTTCTATGAATTTAACTTGTGATTCCACACATAAATAACACCAGACAGTCACTTTATTCTTGTGTCGGCATATTGTCCCCTGCACTAATATATTTTTGGAAATGGTAAAACTTTCTTGATTACCTCAGAATAAACAATATTTTATTGTGTAAACACATCACTCTCTTTATTCATCTGTTGATTGTCCCTGAGATTGCCTCTATGGCTGGCTGTTGTAAATCATATCATAATGAACATGGTCATGTACACAGTTTTTCAATATATAGAATCTAATCACTATATATACATATATATGAATAGTGTTTTCTTGGCACTATAGGAATTCCTTTAAAACTATACATTCTAATAAGTATAAGCAATATCTTATACTCTTAATTTGAATTCCATTACTAATAAGTAATGTTGAGTTTTTTTTTTCTTTTAGTTTTTCGAGACAAGGTTTCTCTGTTTAGCCCTCTGAGAGTCCTGGCTCACTCTGTAGACCGTGCTGGCCTCGAACTCAGAAATCTGCCTGCCTCTGCCTCCCAAGTGCTGGGATTAAAGGTGTGCAAGAAAATTTCCACAAGTATTTTAGTCATTTCCATGTATGCTGATATTTTATTCAGACTTCTGTTGGTTTCCTCTATGTTCATAGGCATCTCTTTCTTTAGGTTAGGAAAGTTTTCCTGTATAATTTTGTTGAAGATATTTACTGGCATTTTAATTTGGGAATTTCACTCTCTTCTATACCTATCATCCTTAGGTTTGATCTTCTCATTGTGTCTTGAATTTCCTGGATGTTTTGGATTAGGAGCTTTTTGCTTTTTTGTATTTTCTTTGACTATTGTGTCAATGTTTTCTATGGTATCTTCTGCCCCTGAGATTCTGTCTTCTCTCTTGTGTTCTGTTGGTGATGCTTGTATCTAAGATTCCTGATCTCTTTCCTAGGTTTTCTATCTCCAGGATCGTCTCCCTTTTTTATTTTTTTATTGTTTCTATTTCCATTTTTAGATTCTAGATAGTTTTGTTCAATTCCTTTATCTGTTTGTTTGTGTTTTCCTGTATTTCTTTAAGGGATTTTTGTGTTTCCTCTTTAAGGGTTCCTACCTGTTTATTGTGTTCTCTTGTACTTCCTTATTTATGTCCCTTTTAAAGTCCTCTACCATCATCATGATATGTAATTTTAAATCAGAATCTTGCTTTTCTGGTGTGTTGGGGTATCCAGGGCTTGCTGTGGTGGGAGAACTGCCTTCTAATGATGCCAAGTAGCCTTGTTTTCTGTTGCTTATGTTTTTGCTCTGGCCTTTTGCCATCTGTTTATCTCTGGTTTTATCTGGTCTTGTCTTTGATTGTGGCTTGTCCTCCTGCAAGTCTATGTGTTAGCACTCCTGGAAGACCACTTCTCTTTGAGGAATTTTGGTATGGAAAGCTGTGGCAGAGGGGCAGCTCTGGGGTGCTGATAAAAACCAGTGTGATCTTGGCCCTGCCTGTCCCTTGATTCCTGGGTCCTGATGGCTCTGGGAGGGTCTCCCTTGGGCCAGGAATTTGAAGAGAAGTGGTGGCCTTACCTGTGTTCACAGGTGTGTAGGCACTCCTGGGAGACCAGCTCTCTCATGGTGTTATTTGTGGCACAGGATCAGCTCCAGGTGCAGAGAGAAACCAGAAGGGTCCTGTTCTGGTCTGCCCCTTGGTTTCTGTGTCCTGAGGATTCTGCTTGGGACCCTCTGAGCAGCAGTGGTAGTTTTACCTGTGCTCTTAGGCTTGTCTGCACTGCTGGGAGACTAGCTCTCTCCTGGCACTACTTGGATTTGGAACGGGATCCTTAAATCACTTTTAAGATGATGCTTGTATATGGAACAAGGGTCCAGTAACACTTTTGTCCATGGGTATAAGCAGCTGTCATAACACTATTTTTTTTTTTAATTCTCTAATCTTTCTTTTTTTACAATCCAGTTTTTATCCCTCTCTTTGTCTGCCCTCTGATTGTTCTACATCCCACACCTCCCAACCTCACCCTGTTTCCAAGAGGATGTCTCCACCCCATATCCACACCCTACCAGACCTCCCCACTCCCTGCAGCCTCAAGTCTCTTGAAGGTTAGGTGTATCTTCTCTCCCTGAGAAAAGGCCCTCCAATGTTCTGATGTACATGTGCTGCAGGCTTCATATAAGCTGGTGTTTACTGTCTATTTTGGGGTCAGAGTCTGACCAATATCAGGGGTCCAGGTTAGTTGAGACTGCTGGTCTTCTTATAGGGTTACCCTCCTCCTCAGATTCTTCCAGCTTTTCCCTAATTCAACCCCAGGGGTCCCCAGCTTCTGTACATTGGTTGGGTGTAAATATCTGCATCAGAGTCTTTCAGCTGATGGTTGGGCCATTATGCATGCTTGGTGGGCCTTTCCGAGAGCCATCATCCTAGGCTCCTGTTTGTAAACACACCATAGTATCAGAGTCATACTATAAGAGTATCAGGCCTTCAGTCATCCACTTGAGCTGGATCCTAATTTGGGTCTGTCACTGGACTTCCTTTCCCTCAGGCTCTTCTCTATTTTTTTTTACCCTGCAGTTTTTTTCAGACAGGAGCAATTCTAGGTCAGAGTTTTTGACTGGGATGGCAACCCATTCCCAATACTTGATGCCCTGTCTTTCTACTAGAGGGAGACTCCTCAAGTTCCCTCTCCGCACTGTAAAACATTTCATCTAAGGTCCCTCCCTTTGAGTCCTGAGCATTTCACCTCCCAGATCTCTGGTACATTCTGAAGGGTCCCCCTGCCTCCTACCTCCCAAGGTTGCCCATTTCCGTCCTTTCTGCTGGCCATGAGGGCTTCAGAACTGTTCCCCACCCCCAGTATCTGATAATGTTTCTGTCTTCCCCTTCCTGTCTTTTTTCCACCCAGGTACCTCCCTCCCTCTTTCCTCCCACCCTGTGATTGTGTTCTTCTTCCTCCCAGCTGGGGTTGAGGCATGCTGATGTGGCTCCATTGGCTTATTATCCTTCTTGAGTTCTGTGGATTGTATCCTGAGTATTCTGTATTTTTTGCCTAACTTATTAGTGAGTATATACCATTCATGTCCTTTTGGGTCTGAGTTACCTCACTCAGGATATTTTCTAGTTTCATCCATTCATGCACAACTCATGATGTCCTTTTTCTAAATAGCTGAGTAGTACTCCATTGTGTAAATGAACCACATTTTCTGTATCCATTCTTCCACTGTGGGACATCTGGGTTGTTTCTAGATTGTGGCTATTACAAATAAGGGCACTGTGAAGAGAGTTGAACACATGCTCATGTGGCATGGTAGGGCATCTTTTGGGTATATGCCCAAGAGTGGTATAGCTGGGTCTTCAGGTAGATCTATTTCCAATTTTCTGAGGAATCTCCAGATTAATTTCCAGAGTAGTTGTACCAGTTTGCAATCCCACCAGCAATGGAGGAGTGTTCCACTTTCTCTATATCCTTGCCAACATGTGCTGTAACCTGAGGTTTTGATCTCAGTCATTTTAATTGGTGTAAGGTGGAATCTCAGGATCGTTTTGATTTGCATTTCCCTGATCACTAAGGACTTTGATCATTTCTTTAGGTGCCTCTCATCCAGTCGAGATTCTTCTTGTGAATTCTGTTTATTTCTATACCCCATTTTTTGATTGGGTTGTTTAGTTTCTTGCTGGTTAGCTTCTTGAGTTCTTTATATATTTTGGTTATTAGCCTTCTATTGGATATGAGGTTAGTGAAGAATTTTTTTCCTATCTGCAGGTTGCCAATTTGTCCTATTGACTACGTCCTTTGCCTTACATAAGCTTTCCAGTTTCATGAGGTCCCATTTATCAATTATTGATCTTAGAGCCTGATACATTTGAGTTCTATTTAGGAAATTTAGCCCTGTGCCAATGAGTTTGAGGCTCTTTACCACTTTCTCTTCTATTACCTTCAGTGTATCTAATTTTATGTTGAGGTCCTTGATCCACTTGGACTTGATGTTTGTGCAAGGCAACAAATATGGATCTATTTTGATTTTTCTATGTGCAGACTGCCAGTTAGACCAGAACCATTTATTAAAGATGCTTTCTTTCTTCCATTGTTAACTCCTTTCCTCCATTTTCTCTAAAGAACAACATCAAGGTTTTGATAAATGTGTACCAGATTCATTGTATAGTCATTTTAGCATCCCAACTCTTCTGACTTATGAGCCTGGGATATATTTTCTGAGGGGGAAGATATTTCATCTTACATTCCTAAGTCAAAATCCATCATTGAGGGATCCAACAATGAGAGCTAAAGAAACCATGGAGTAAATAGTGCTTACTGGGCTGCTGGCTTATA
This sequence comes from Montemys delectorum, assembly GCA_019843815.1. NCBI lineage: Eukaryota > Metazoa > Chordata > Mammalia > Rodentia > Muridae > Montemys > Montemys delectorum. The sequence goes on along the minus strand of JADRCD010168936.1, from coordinate 33,810 downwards.
CAACCTAGAACCTTCTTGACAGAAGTCACTTCACCCAAAGTGGTCCAGATCTTCTCACATCAATCCTTAATAGTAAGTCTTTAAAGTCCTATAGAAATCCTCCAAACTAATCTGGTGGAGGCAATACATCCTTCCTTCAGGTGACAAACTAACCAGTACAGCCCAATAGTTTTGTTTTCCTGTAAGATTATGATTCCCTTAGTCCTACTCCTACTCGTAATCTCTATTACTTTACTTCCTCCCATTTTCAATTACTCATTTGGTAGGCATACAAAGAAATTAATGTCATTGTAATATTTTCATAGTTGTACTTTGTTCTCATTTGTCTGCCCTCACTGCCCTCCCCCATCCTCTACTCTTCTCATCTTTCTAGTGGTTCGTCATTTATCAAACATTTACCCATGTTTCCAAAGTATAAATAGTCCATTGCCATCTATTGCCACCTTCCTTACTCTTTAGAACTCTCCCTGTGTTCTCAAAGTCCCCTTACTATTTACATGGCATATGTATACAAATTTATATCTAAATTCAATACATGACAGAAACCAAGTGATATTTGCCTTTCTGAAGCTGACTATTTTGCTGAATACAAATATTTATAGTTATACCAATTTCCTGTGAATGTGATATATACATATGTTGAACTTTTATTTGCTATTATAAGCTCTGGATTTTGAACATCTATTTTATTTTTAGGAGAATTTCATATATTAACATTGTATATACATAATTTAATGCCCACATCTCCCTCCAAAAATTTGCTATATTCCCACTGTTTCTCAACTTGATGATCTCACCTTAATTGTTAGAGAGAGAGAGAGACAGAGAGAGAGAGAGAGAGTTCATATATATATATATATATATATATATATATATATATGTTCTCATATATGTATATGTTTTTGGATTCCTATCAGGATCTCATCCTAGGATTAGAATGATTCTCCCTCTCTGAACAGCCGCTGATTATCTGTAGATCTTTAGACAGAAGTCAGACCTTGTAAGATTTCTCCAATGCATGTTGGGATGTCAACTGATGTCATCATTTTGTAGATTCTGATTGAGATACAAATTTTTGAGATTTTATAAGTTCAACTTCCTGTCATATATCAAAGACAATATCTCCTAGCAGATGTCAGGATCCTTTGCCTTTTAAAATATTTCTGCTTCCTTTTCTGTATTCCCTGATCTTTATGTGTAAAGATTGCTTTATATATGTGTCAATTAGCATCTCTAATTGTTGCATGTGACCGCTGAAATTTAAAGTCCACAAATTTAAAATTGATATAGATGTTATTGACTTGGGGTACAATAATTTTATTTTATTACATATGTTTTAAAGTCCTGATAGTTTTATATATTTAGAAAAAAAATGTACCAGTTGTGGGGATTTTGGTCTTGTTTTTGTTTCTTTTACAGAACAATCCAGAATATACTATTAAGAATGAAGTCCCACACAACAAAAGTATGTTTCCCTTTAGCTTAGTAACAACGTGTTATAACTGTTAAACTGTATTCTGTATTTACACACACATACACACACACACACACACACACACACACACACATATATATATATATATATATGAAATATAAATCACAGTGCTTCTGATCTCAGATGCTTCAGCAGCAAGTAGAAGGTCCTGTCTGGTTGTACAGTGGCAACTGAGGCCAGTGTCTCGCTCCTGCTTTCCTTCCTATGATGCTTTTTTTTTTTCACATTACTTGTGAAGCCTGTTATGCACAAAAAAGTTATTATATCCAAAATTTTTAAGTAATAGAGAAAATATTCCATGTTTTAGACTCCTAAATTTAATATAGACTAGTTAATTTTAAGTGTTTAGAACAATAAATGTTTCAATAAAGATTATTAGAAAATAATGCCCAAATCTGCTGCAATTTCTAAGAAAAAATTGTTCTAAGAAAAACTTCTTAAATTATTCTGAAATAATCATTAAACATACTATATTCTATAAATGGAAACATACTCTATTGTGCTTCAATTCATTTTTTCATGTGAACACTGAGATCACAGGCTGTATACATCATAATAACTTTGTAATTAATAATGAATTAAGTGTGTACATTTTCAAGATTTGAAGATTGGAGCCAGATTGAGACCCTGTGTAGATTAAGGAACATGTATATTTCAATATAGTTAGGGCATGCTCACTGTAGGATACGGTTCAGAAAGCATTATTTTTATACAGAAACTATTTCCATCTCTCTCCTTTAGTGGGAAAGACATAGTGATGGAGGACGTGGTGATGGAGTACATGTAGATGATGCACAATGTCAAATAACTGAACAAGAGAAATCAAGTTCAAAGTGTGTACTTGGTTACCCTGGCAACTTGCTTAACTGAACACATTACTCTTGAGTAATTCAAAAGCCATAAGTCCATTTCAATGCATTTTCTACAACATATCTTAAGAAATAACCTTAAGATGAATAATATTCAATTCATAACTACTTTAAAAGATGTTTTTCTTATAAATCCCATTAAGAGTTCTGCAAGAGAAATTGACTCAATTATATGAATAGGACTTTCAGACTATAAAGTGTTTCTAGGCTATCTAGGGCACCTGGACCAAAATCATTAGTTTTTCCAACTTTCCCTATGCATATAAAAAAGATAAAAAATTTTTTTAAGGAATGGCATTTAAATAGGAAAGGTTTTTTTGTAATTATAGGCAACAGGCTTACATAATGTTAGTACTTGAAGGCCCCCTGTTAATAAAAGGTTAAATTAGCTTTCATTCAAAAACCACATGTGAGCACACATTGCATCACAAGGTGATCATTAAAGTACTTGGCTCTGCATTAAAACATGAAGTTGGGAAGCTAATCAGCAGCGTGCTGCCATCCACAACAGTTCATAACCTTTGCTAAAGTGGCTTACCTCTTGACCTCCTGCAGCCCCAGATAATGAAGGTTGGCTTTTGGTACCTAATTACTTAGGCAAGACGGCAGCCTTAGCCAGTGTCTGGGGAGTCAGGGAGTAGAAACAGAGAATTCATTAACTGTACATATCCACTTATAAAGTCAGAGAAATACATTGGCATTCACAAAATTCAGTGTCAGGAGTCATCATAAGACAAGCTAATAACTAGCAGGTGGTCTTCCTGAGATTGTCTACTTTGGATTATAAGTATCTATGACAGATTTGTTCCCACAAGCAAGGCCCATGAGAAAATCATTTAAGGAAAGATTCCTGCTATTAATATGCTTTTTAAAAAAATATGTAACAATCACTAGGTATTAGCCCACCTTTTGAGCAGATCTCTGCAAATCTACAAAGATGTATTGTCTTGTAGTAATGCTATATAGACAAGTAGATGTCTTCTTAGTTCTTTAGGATGATCCTATAAGAATTTCTAAAATTATATCAGTATTTCTTAAGCTATTTTATAGTTGGGACTGCTATTAGGTGTCTTCTGATAATCAAAACTGCAATGAGGACTCTGCCATTCTCCCATTGTGTCACCAGCTACTGTTTCTAGATAATAACCGGGCTTTCTCCTACTCAGAGCACATTCTAAGAGGTCGTAAAACCATTAACCAAAGGCCATAAAAAGGGAACTAATGATTTATTATAGGTGCAGGACAAAAGATAAAATATTGACTGGGTTTATCTATACAAAACTTCACTAATAACTTAGTTATGTTTTTTAAACTCTCAGTGAACCTATTAAGCTGTGACAGATGTATATTTAGTCAGATAATTATCCTAATGCATATTCATGTAAACATTCTCTGTTGTAAACTTCTACTTCAGTTTATGATTTGATTTTATATGTGAACTTATGATGAACTTTTTATCATGTGGTCATGTATTCTGAAAGATGTTTTAAGTGCTGAGGACAAAGAAAAGAGTCAGAACTGATCTGACAACTTTTTCGACAGAACACTTTTAAGGCAGATTTGAACAGAACTTTTTAGAACAGAACTAAGGATAAAACTTTTAGTCAGGGCACAAGAGAACATTTTAGACAGAGCAGAACTCAAGAAGAATTTGTAAGCAAAGGTATAGCATCGGGAGAAAAGGCATTGAGAGTAAAAACATTATTGTGACATCAGAACAGGAGGAGAGAAGAATGTTAGAAAGAGATGCAGAGTGGAAGATATTAGGTTAAATGGTTTATAATTGTTTTAAATTCCCAGATTCTCTCTTGTGAGCCAATGTTCGGCTTTTTGGGAAGAGATGCTCAGTTACAGGAAATGATAGGGAATACTTGATTCAGCTCTAATTGTCCCCTGATCACTCAGTAGCTTTTAAAAACCTTATATCCCTTTAAATTCTCAAAAAAAGAATTATCAAATAAATCTATCAATGAATCAATGAATACAGTACACATATCAAAATTCTCCTTGAAACCGAAACCCAAATGTCATGCTACATAGCTAACTTCAAATTCCTCTACTACCCAGTCATACCTCTACCATGTCCCACATCAGCAAAAGAAATCAAAACCTCCCAAGTTTCTCTGGTTAGGAATAGTAAGCATAGTTCAATAGAACAGTTTCTTTTTACACAAAATAAAGTGCAGACTATTCATCATTTAGAAGCTTTAAGAAATGAGTTACAATAGCATATGCTCTCCCCTCCCATCATAGCACACTGTCTGCTACAGTGTACACAGGCATTCCAAGGGATGAGAGGAGTTTAAATGAATAGAACTGCCAAGCACATGACAGTAACCAAAAAATACTTGGTTTTCTTCATCTTCTAAACTTGAGGTTAATCAAACTCAGTTAAGGGACAAGAATTCCATACAGGATTTTTAGAAAAAAAATAAAGGCGTTTTTTTATTACTCTGTAGTGCTAGGTTGTTACAGGTAACAAATGCAAAGAGTGGATAAATGCACACTTGCCTCTTGTCATGAAATCTAATCAAAATTATTGATGTATAGATTAAAACAATTTTTTTCCTATTTATAAGGGACAAAGGTTTGGCTTATGAATAGATACAACCCATAAAAATCAAATTTGCAATGAAAATGAAGGTAGAAATTCAGATATAACAAAATAATCCAATACCATATAAACTCCACTTATAAGAGTAGAGTAGCTATGGATGCTTATGAGTTCTAGAATAAGACATGAAACTCAAAATGTTACAAACCTAAACAGAAAGCGGGAGGAAGTGGCATTAGTTGCTTTTCTTGGTGTGCTATGACAAAATACATGAATACAAGCAGCCAGAAGAAAGGAGGGTTTACTTTGCCTCACACTTTGAGAGCTAAGAATCACTCAGATTGGGAAATTGACTTCAGCATGAGTATGAGACACCAGATCACACAAACACTCAGGATGTAGAAGAAAGTGGGTTTCTGCTCAGCTGGTTTTATGACTCTAGGATCATTCAGTTTAGGTCCCAGGTCTTTGAGATGGTGTTGCCAACAGGCAAGGTGGGTCTTCCTTCTTTTCTCTGCTAAACTTTTCTGAAAATGCTCAGGCATATATATGGTAGTTTTATTCACTCATATTCCATATATATATGCATATATATGTGTATATATCTCTCTGTGTATATATATATATATATATATATATATATATATATATGCAGAGAGAGAGATTTCTAAAATATCTTAGCAACATGATGTACAGGGCATGCCTTAAAAGTCTAAAAATGATGAGGTAATAATTCAAGATTAACTAAAATATCATAGCAACATGATGTACATTATAGGGCTAATCAAAAATTAATTTATAAAGCAGAGGAATTACAAATAAAATCTACTATGAATTTAAAGTAATGAGTAATAAAATACTCAAATATGAAATAATATTTCTTATATATGAAATACAAGCTGGAAGGGTCAAAATGTTTTTCACAAAAAAATAAGTGGAAAAAATGCAAATTATAAGCCATACTTCAATAGTCTGTATATTTAAGGAGTGAAATAATAATAATATAATGAGTGTGCTAAGTAACAGCTAATGGCTGTTATTGGTTAACACAAGGTTTCCTAAAAGTATCAGTAAGTAAAGTTAGAGATCTATAGCCTTATATACAGCAATCCCATTTCTGCTTCCAGGAGATAGACAGCGCATTCATACTGTAACCAAGAGACAGGCAGGCATCTTAGTAGTTCAGGAAGAACCTATTCAAGAATCTCAAAGAGCCCGATTTTCAATTACCAGGACAATTAACACTTACATAATCACATCTTCACTCAAGAAGACACTATATTTGAAGGAAAACCATTGAGTGAATACAATGTGGGAATTTCAAGAAGATGGTATTATCTAGATATGGCTGAATAAAGAAAATATACTGGAAATACTGCTGTGTAATATTTAGAAGGAGTTATAAGTTTAAGGTGGCTACTTTTCCGTGACATTAGTGACCGGGCTGCAATAGATGGTTCCCCCAGATACTACACACTTGGTCAGAGGAATTATTTAGTGGCTAAAGCCATGTAGCATGCAAGCCCAATAACTTTAACTTGATCTGTGCATCCCACAGTAGGAAAGAACTGACTTCTGAAGGTTGACTCCACATATACAACTTGCCACATGTCTACATTCAATACACAAATACCATACACATATAGACACACAAATAATAAATGATGATGGATGGATAGGAATAGATGATAGATAGGTAGATGGATAGATAGATAGATAGATAGATAGATAGATAGATAGACAGATAGATAGATAATGGATAGATAGATAGATAGATAGATAGATAGATAGATAGATAGATAGACAGATAGATAGATAATGGATAGATAGATAGATAGATAGATAGATAGATAGATAGATAGATAGATAATGGATAGATAGATAGATAGATAGATAGATAGATAGATAGATAGACAGACAGATAGATAGATAGATAGATAGATAATGGATAGATAGATAGATAGATAGATAGACAGACAGACAGACAGACAGACAGATAGATAGATAGATAGACAGATAGACAGATAGATAGATAGATATAGATGATGGATATCACCTATTTTAGAATGTTCATCCCACCTATCTCTGTACCATCTACAGTATGATATGAACATTATACTTCAGCTATTTTTAAATGTGAAAAGATGAGAAAAAAATAATAAATATCAAACATATAAAATCTCTACTCATTATACAGTTCCACAGAGTATAAGAGTAGTAGAGAAGAGCACACAATGCATAAAAGGTACATATAAACACACTATGCACTGGTAGGTAGACATAGTGGCGCATGCCTTTAATCCCACCACTTGCAAGGCAGAGGTAGATGGATCTCTGAGTTCTAAACCAGGCAAGTCTACAGAGAGAGTTCTAAGACAGCCAAGGCTATACTGAGAAATCCTTTCTTAAGAAAAACAAAACAAAGCAAAACAAAACAAAAGTAAACCTGAAATTAACAAATATAAAACTTGGCGTAAGTAATCAAAGTGATCAATATCGTGACATATTCTTTTAAAAATACTATAATTTTAGACAAAGTTCAAAACCCTACTAATTATTCCAGGAAAAATTGAGGTCAATTACGTGAGAAAGAAAATTGAAATGCCCTTAGGTATTTCTTTCCAATTTCTGTTCTTTGTGTCAAAAGAAAATGGGAAAATGCATTTATGATACTCTGTAAAGTGTGATCTATGCAAGTGTCTTTGAAGTATAAAAGTCATAAACTTCAATGAGCAGTTGTAAGAGCTGGTGACACGCTCTCATGATAACTTCTTGAACATACTAGAAACCAAGAGTGAGATATGGAGATGAGGATGGAGGGGCCAGTGGGTAAGAGAGGTAAGTGTCAATGGTGTCTTCTACACGTTACTGTCAGATATTGCTAAAAAGGGTGCTTATAGTAGAATGTAGCTGGACTCTGACAACTGCCTAGGTGAAAATAACGCATCACTGAGAGCAGAACAAAGCAACCATTTAACTCATTTTAAATAAAATTTCACCCTTAAATCGCATTTGATATCAAGTGTATGATCCCTCCTCTTTCTCTTTTCTATTTGCCTACAGTATTACCCCTATATTTTATTTCATATTTTTTGACAATCAATGTTTTGCAAAGCAAGTCACTTTCAGTACATGAAAAATAGAATTTATAATATTATTAGAGATAGAGGGCTAAGGGCAGCTTTCAAAGTGAAAACACAGCATGTCTGTTTGCCAAAATTATATTGTGGCTCAAGATCTGCCTTCATGTAGCAGTAATAGAGAAAGGCAAATTGGACATTTTTGAAGCCTCCTTTTTAAAATAAACCTATAGGAGAAAATATCCTAAGTATCAAAAATAAGAGTGCTACTTTTGAAAATATAAATTTTAACTCTGAGATGCTCTATTTGAAAAGTCTTTAAAGCCCATGGGAACATGAGGCAGCAACTTACAGTATCTTTGCATATTTAACATAAAACAAATACATTCTACAACAAAAAATACGTCCTAGATTCGGAAATTCTTTGAAAATATTTATAACCATCTATTTTGCACATCTAAGAAGCTTAATATTCCACAAAATTTTCATTCTTTCAGTTATTTATAATTATACAAATCTCCACATGGAATATTTTTGTCCTTCCTTAAATTTCATATTATTTTGAACTTGTGTCATCGATAAATATGTGTTTCAAATTATAGCTATTTCCTTTGAGGATGTGTCAAATTTTAAAGATTTATTTATTTTTACCTTATGTGGTTTTTTTTTTACTTGTAAATATGTTTGTTCATCGTATGTGTGTAGTGTCCACAGCAGGGAGAAGGAGGCATTGGATTTCCTGGAATTGAAGTTATAAGCAGTTGTGACTCATCATGTGGTTGATGGGAATAGAATCTGAGTTTTCTGGAGAGGAGCCAGTGCTCTTAACCATCGAGTTTTCTCTTCAGCCCTGTCAAATTATCTTTTTTTATTTTGCTTATTTGATGTATAAGACTCAAGCAAATCTCAATTACTTGAAACATTTTAGTTGCAAATTTGAAAGGCACTATCTGTAGAAGGTAATTTAATTTTCTACTTAAAATTAATAATTTGGAAAGTTGGTAACTATGTTGAGAAAACTTACAAAATATGTGATAGAACATTTTGATGAAATAGTAAAAAGACCATTTAAGTACCTTAAATATATTAGACTTTGACGTTTAAATGTCCATTCTCAAACATGATTTCTGTAATATGGCTTACAAGTACATGTATTATTTACTTTATCAAAGTACTTTTGGAGAGGAGCTGCTCTGGAAATGCTTAGGGTCCCTGTGAACAGCTTTCAAGTGAGAGACATGGTAATTGGAAAACTATCAAATATGTTCATTTCAAGATACTATAAATTCACACATACAAACACACACACACACACACACACACACACACACACACACACACACATCAATCAAACAAATTAGTAGGCATTTTATTCCAGAAAATGTCCTGACACTGAGTGAACACAGTTGGAGTGGCCATTCCTGTGTCTGTAGTAGCTTTCAACTTCACATGCTGGTGTGTGTCCTATAGAGTGAGCTTCTCAGCATGTGGGCGTCAAATAGTGATTCTGGACAATCAGGGAAGGACAGTGCAGTGGCTTGCGTTCTTATAGTAATTGTGTTACACAAAAACCTGTTTGCAGTGTCTAGCACGTAGGACTAAAGGAAGCCTGTCCCCACTTGGTTTTTGACTAGTCAATAAAGTTACCAGTGGCCAATGGCTGAGCAGGGAGACAGGCAAGACTTTTAGGATTCTCTGGGAGGGACCAAAGAAGAGGAAGAGGAGATTCCACCATGATGAGGGATTAGTAGAAGGATCACTCTGGAAAGATGCAAGAGGAAGAGACAACCCACTTGCAGGTACAGGTGGAAAGCAGCCCCAGCAGGGCTGCCCAGCAGGCACAGGGCAGCAAAGATGAAATATAGATTTAGTAAATACTAACTCAGGAATAATGGGGTGATAGCAAGAAGCAGGCATGCATCCACCTGGAAATATAGAGCAAAGTAAGTCAAATACTGTAGCAGACAGACATCAATGAGTCAGAACTCACATTGTTGATAACCATGAGCAGTAGAACAGTCAAGAACTCACAGAAAGACCCGTGGATCTACTCAAAAGCTCTCTCTGACACAATCAAAGATATCCACCAGGCTGGAAGTCTCTTTCTCCCAGTATGAAGCTAGTGTGTACACTGCTGCAAGTGTGGGGATGGCTTTGCTTCAGAGACCAAAATTAATCCAAACTTGCATAATACTACTTCATGGAATATGCTTTCAATTCACACATGAACTCAATGGCAAAGTCCCACTGACCAATTAAGCATACCTTCTGAAAAATTAAAGACTGTGTACTAAGCAAGACTAATCCACAAGAAATCAATACACAGCCAAGGTAAAAAAAAAAAGGAAAATAAAATAACATTAACAAAAACAGAAAATGTGTTGTGTTTACAGGAAAATGAACTCTCTGTAATTATTGTATGTGAGCCAGTAAAAAATCAAGACCCAGATTAAAAGAATAAGAGAGGCTAATTGAGGAGGTGGTATAATGTAATTTTTAAATATATTGTATAAGAAATATGTGAAAAGTACTCATATACATGAGAGGCTACAAGAGGAGGAAGACTGGGGCCCAAAGGATTGATGATCAGTATGTTATACTGTAGTGCTTGGTCTCAAAGAAGGAAGTCAAATTTTCTAGTAACAAAAAATAAAACAGGCATTAAAATAAAAAGAATGGACTCCAAGGGGAAGAATGCAACCAATAAGCTATCAGACAGTCTCTGATAATTTATAAGTTTAGCACTTATTATTGCAGACTTTAAATCACCTGTGGTTACTAAGTTTAAACCACTTCACAAATAATTAAATAAAATGATGATAAATTATATCAACTACAGAATACAATATAAGACAGAAATCAAGTGAAAATTCTGGAGGTTCTTTGATGATGTTCGTACAGCATATGAACTGAAATTATACTGTGGATCTACTGAGTAAAATTAAACTCACATATGTGTTACATTTTTTTAATGTGACCATCAGAAGATATTGGATGGCTCTGACATTTATCTGGGGCTATGCTAGCCTCTGAACCTTCTTTCTCTCTTCAACAAATTATTTGAAAACTTCCTAAGATTCAAACTGCCTTGCAAGTACTAGATTTTGCCATATGCTCAATATAAGCATCAATTTCTTTTTCCTCTTTTACTCTAAAATAAAAGATAACAAGAACTTTAATAAGGAAAAGTTAACAATGAAAAAAAAGGGAGCCGAGAAGCAGAGAAATCTGCAGGAGAGGAGACAAGAAGACAAACTAGAACCTCCTAACAGTCGAATAAATGCAAATTTTGCCTGTGTGCAAAATTCTTCACTTTTACTGTTGGTTTTATTGTTTAAACCTTATGTTCAAAGTACAGAGTACCCTATGCGTAATGATATGGTAACCACAATAAAAAGATATGTAAGTTGTTAAATCCACTTGCAAAGACTGCAGTTGTTAGCCAAATAACATTTGGGGCTTCTACCCGGGCAGTGGTGGCACACGCTTTTAATCCCAGCACTTGGGAGGCAGAGGCAGGCGGATTTCTGAGTTCGAGGCCAGCCTGGTCTACAGCCAGGACGGCCAGGGCTACACAGAGAAATACTGTTTTGAAAAAACAACAACAACAACAACAAAAACAACAGCAACAACAACAAAACATTTGAGCCTTCTAATTACAAGTTTAAAACAAAGAAAAAATCCAGTGTCCTTATATATCTATACCATGTACAATTAATGTACATTTTTGAATAATTACAAAAGAATACAAAAGGCACTGGCATTTCTCTGAGTTACAGTGCCTTTCATTACATTGGATCTTAAAACTGACAAAAATGTGCACTGGATTTGAAGGAAAGAATACCTTAATTTTCATAATATATAATAGAATAGATGCAATTTTTTAGAATTGTTTCATTTGACTTACCACTATAAGCACTTCTAGTGTCCAAGTTCAAGGTATGCATACTTGTGAATTTAAATGCAGCTAAAATCTTTGCATTGCAAAACATAAAATTCTATCAACTCTTTTCATTAGCACTGGTGCTATGACTACAATGATGCTCTTTTTCCAGACACAGTAGGGCAGCTGCATACAAGAACTCACAGCAGTGAGTTGTGACAGCACGCCTAAGATCTGTGAAAATCAAGGCAGAATGAATAACAAAATGAAGAGGGGAAAAGGGCACTTGAAATACCTAAGATTAATATTTCAGCCCCACCTGACCAAGGATCAAGCAACTTCCTGGAATGCTGGAAGTTATAGATCATGGAAAATAACGAATCCAAATTGAAAAGCATGGTGGCCTATGGGTTTTGTCCATATAAGCCCCTGCAACATGTGGCTCAGTGCCTCTCAACAGGAAGTTCCAGAGAGTGTTCCTGATGAAAGTCCATCTTGAGCAGGACGTAATAAAGCTTGCTTCAATTTTTTCTCAAAATAGGCAAGATTGGTTTCTCCCTTGTGAATCTCAGAATGAAAGCATTAAGTCCCATCCTTAACCAAGAAGCTGTTCTTGGTTGGTAGCTGCTGGGAGAGGTAGTCAGGTTTTTCCAACAGAGTAGCCCCCCCCCATTAGTTGACCACACTCCAGTGGAAGGCCACATAGCTGTGAATAAGTGGACAGCACAAATTTAACTTGAAAAGCATAAACATTTAAAAAGGACACAGTGTTGAGTGGGTGCGGAGGGAAACCGACTAAAAGGAGTTGAAGAGATGTAAACACGATCAAAACATATTATTTGAAATTCTCAAAGAACTAATACTTTTCCATCCATTTTCTTAAAAGGATGTAAAAGTTTCAACCAAGCAGCAAAGGCTTGGTGCGAAAATAAAAGGTCCCCAGCTTCTTCAGAGATTATGGAAATTCCTTATTTCTGACACATAAATTGAACTGTATGAAAAGAGAAACCCTGGGGGTAGGATTGGTGGCTGATGATTAAGAGTACAAAAGGCCTGAGTTTGTTTCCAGCATCTATGCTTCAGGGCTCACACTTGCCTGTAACTTAAGCTCCAAGAAATCTGGCCCCTTTGTTGGCTTTTGCAAGCATCAGCACACAGCAGACTCTCACATAGACACACAGGAGAAAAATAAAAACAATCTTTTTCTTAAAAAGGCAGGTGCGAAGCCTTTGACATTACTCCCTCCACATACATCTTCCTCTCACATAAGAACAGTACGTGCACTCATTTGTCCATGTTATGTCTCTGACCAAAGAGAGTAATAAGATTCTCTGAACAGGGGTTAGAGACATAGTCAAATAGGCAAGGTAATCACTTTATGCCCCTAATATTAGAAAACTAAAGTAGATTCTTTAGGTGTTTATAAAGAGGAAGGATGTCTAGAAATTTGGAAGTATCTGTAAGTTGGAAGTGTCCTGCTACATGCAGCTGAAAAAGTCACTTCAGGACCTTTGGAAAATTCCACCAGACCCCTCCCCTCCTGGGAGAGAAATGTCATGGAGCACTTAGGCACCCCTCCTCTCTAGAAGGGAGAGACCTAATTCTATTCCTCAGATCATAGGGTGGGGGGACTGACCATGAGCCACCTGTGTGGGTGGAGGGGTGCCCAGAGCACATCGACACATTCCACAGGGTGGACCAACTGCGGACACCTACAGACAAGGGAAGTCCTTGCCACCTCAGTCCCTAAAGACCAATCAGTTTAAAGGTCACACTGTTCTGCCAGTCACATTGCGCCTAATGGCTGCTGCTCTGAAAACTGTAAAAAAAAAAAATCACCAAATGGGCTGCAAGTGGTTGTTCTCTCTTCTTTGTGTGTAGAGCAACCCCAGCATGCTCGAACAATAAAATTCCTCATGCTTTTGAATCAATCTCCTCTGCACATTGTTCACTCAGTGTGTGTGTGGGGAGGTCTCTGGTAAATTAAGGCTCGCCAGAGTCTTACACAGTTACGTTGAATCAAGGATCAGAGTTAGGACTGAGGTACACAGTAACTCCAGAGTCCTTTAAGGGGGAGAAACACTGTTGAACACCATTGCTTGTTAATTAGAAAAGTTTGCTACATGACTATGGTGTGGCTACACACTGCCCTGGGCTCATGTTCCCCATACTCCCTGTTGAACTCATAGGCTAAAGGGAAGATGAAGCTGTGCTTCATCCCAGTTATTTTGAGGTTCATTCTTCTTCTTTCACCCATGAATTGTTTTTCTTCTTGAGATTTCAGTTACTTATAGTCAATTCCAGGTCAAAATACAAAGTGGAAACTTTCAGAAATTAAGTAACTGTACAATAAGCATTTTGTTGGTAATTGTTATTTATGTTAATTATGTTGGTAAATGTGCTATGTTAATATATATATACACACATATATGGAACTCTTGGACCATGCCTCCTGTGAATTAGTGACAATGCACAAAATGAGGCTTCATGTATACAATCAAGATAAATTTAGTATAAATGGATATTCCTCACCCCATCCTTCAGCCCATTTTCCAGCAAGCCTCTTTCGATTCATGACATCTTTTTCACAATTCTGGTTTGTTTGTTTTTTTT